>JAUZST010002777.1:0-17723 GCA_034779995.1 Parotocinclus haroldoi
GTTAGTACAATAAACCTCATTTCAATCCTGAAATATTACTGTGTCCATCAGTTATTAGATATATCAAACTGAAATGGTTGTTGCAAACACCCAAATATTTAGAAATAAAAATGATTAAGATTAATAGGGGTGCCCAAACTCTAGGGGTTAAATGCAATACCTTTGCTCTATATCACTGTCACATTTGTAGTATTGTGGCAAATTATTTACAAAATTGAAAGTTAGCCTGTAATTATATAAAGTCCAGAATTAAAATCAAGGCAATGTAATACAAATACAAAACATTATTTTTATACTTTAACAGTACCACACTTTGGAGAGACTTGCATGTAATGTTTTATTAAAGTTGTTCTATTGTAGTTTTATTTAAGTTATCAGACCCACATGGTTACAACGGTAGCCTGATTTCTGAAACTGAAAAATTGACAAATTACACAGCTGTAGAGTGCCATTGAAGAAATATAGATAGGACTGAATAAAACTTAAGATTTTTAACATTACACATAAGTGCCTTAATACTTCCTTTATGCATTATAAATACAATACAAAGATAAAGTAATGTATTTTTTCAGCACCACTTCTATAGAGTAACCACTGACTGGATTTTTTTTTTCTTGCATCAACCAAAACAATTGAGAAACACAACTACAGTTAACAAATTGCTTGCCAAAACAAAAAACTGACCAAGATATAATCATATATTGTTGACTACACACTGAGCCCATTGCAGTCACCATTTTGCTTCATTTATTTATAAGAACCTTAATTGTTTTCGAGTGAACACGACAGGCGTCTAGAACATGATGAATGAGAATGCTTGTTCATTTACATTGTGTGAAGGACACCCAGAAACACCTGGAGAGCTGCATGTCTTAAGATTTTCAGTAATATATCAATGCCTAAAGGATTAGTTAAGACAAATTGTAGATTATTCCTCATTGCTTATGGAAATCTTGTTACTTTAAAACTTGTAAGTCAGTTTCATTTGATCCTGACTAAGCATGCTGTATGTTGCTTCAACAGTATCTAGAATTGTGTTTCTTAATTTAAAAAATTCTTAATTTATGTCAAAGCTTATGGAATAGTGAGCTAGTGGCTAATAGCATAGTGGTAGACAGTCAACAAATTAACCTCAGATTTACTAATTAAGCAAAATATACATGGCATTCATGACACAAACAGGAATTTTAAGAAGCTGTTTTTTGTTGATGGTCTAGCTAGTTTTGATGGCTATTATGCAAATTAAGGCTCATAGGTCATGTAACATCTGATGAGATGCCTTGTAGCATATAGCACACTAATGCACCTCAGGAACATAATTTGTCATGTATCCTATTCATTTCAGAGACACTTCATAACTAATTTCACTGCAGAACCTACCACCAGCTCTCCTCTTTCAGCACCCTGGCATCATTAGCATTATTTATGTCTGCTCTAGGGCATGGCATAGTTTGGTTGCAAGTGACAGTGGGAAAAATGGTTGTGTACTGCACTTTTTAATCTAATGGTATCATCATTACTAGGATACCAAAATGAAAAGGCTCCAAATATGAAAAAATCAACGGTTACTAAATTGTTTTACTAAATAATATAAAGAAAAATAATAGGAAGCCAAGTGGTAAACATAATGTCCTAAACAGATCAGGCTGGTTCATTCATAATAGGATTTTGGTAAAAACCCTGTTGCTTTAATCTGCTTATCCTCTGACCCTAAAGCTGAAGGATGACAAGATGTTTCTGGCTTTATTTGGTATTTTGCTGCTAGTTTTCCTTACACAACTTTAGAGATATTAAAGTAGCAGTCTGAATACAGTATTAGCATACTTTGCACCAGATGGGCATTTATGCTGATGGATGTCTGTATTTGTACTCAGTGGCTTAAACAAAAAAAAAATCCTTCATTTGAATTCTAAATGTTATTGCATAACTGGGTGAACTGAACTATCGAAACATGGGCTTAATGAGATTTAGACAACCATATCACAGTTCTTTGAAGTATTAACCCAATGAATGTCACTATACACTGAAATCCAAATTACACAGCACTATCGATTGCCCTGCTTTTCTTTCTCTACCTAATTGGAGCGCACAATGAACTCAACACAGAACAGGACAGGGAAAGGGAAATCTATTCATGCACAGAGCGACTGGTCAAATGAGAAGAGACACTACTGCCCAGAAGTAACTGAATGCACAGGTTCCCATGACAATAAAGATCTCCTGCTTTAATTGAAATCTTATCACCTTTGATGGACAGGGTTTAAAGCTCCCGCTGAGGCAAAGAGAGATCGATGCTGCACGATCAGATGTCACAAGCTGCATTTGGTGTATTGTGGGCAATATCGGATTGCATTTGTAAGTGCATTTTGTATAATTAACCTCTTAGTTGACTGTGGAGGTAATGTGTAAAAACACAAGAGAGTTGCAGAGTTTGCAGAGTTGCACAGCTGTTTCTGACTAAACTTAAAGTACTCGACTATTGACCAATAGTTTGAGCATTTAAAGTCCCAGAACTGGTGTCGCTGCTGAGTCAATTTCCTAGGCCCTTTACCCTCAAATGCTTGGATTTGTTCTTTGTTCTGTTTTTAAGATTATAAGATTATATCAGTGGTACAGTATCTCACCAAAGTGAGGACATCCCTCACATTTTTCGAACTTTTTACTATTAATGGGAATAATAAAAGTTTAATGGGACAACAAAATAGAATAGAATCTTTTTTGTCATTATGCCAAGGGTACAACAAAATTGTATTCAATCCCTGAACAGTGCCAAAGGGAGAAATATAAGAAAATCCAAATATTTTAAAATGTGTAGAAAAGTATTGCACAAAAATATATTGCACAGGTAAACATAAAAAATTAAGAAAATTATTGCATTAATTAGGTACTAAACATTAATATAACATACGGTGTTGGTAGGTAATAAACATTGCACTGATATTGTGGCAGTGTTGTACCCTTCAGTGTTTGTTAATTATGGCAATAGTCCTGGGATATGTGCTGTTTTTCAGTCTGTTTGTTTTAGCTGTTATCGATAGTGAGTCAGGTGACTGAGGATTAATAGTAACATTGTTAGAAAAGACAATTTACCAATTCGAGATCTTGTGCAGTGCAGCATCCAAATCCAGACCAACTGAATATACTTCTCTCAGGATAAGGGGATTTTTCAAAATTAAATATCCATTATTGAAATATCCCCTAATATTTCCGATCGATGTTCTAAGACAGGTGGGTAAAGGCTATGTTTAAGTGTGTAACAGTGGCAGCTTTGCATGTGCAATGTTTCTCTTGTTATAAAATGCATAAATGGATGATGAGCATCTTCATAGACAACCTTAGCCAAGGGCACTGACACAACCCCATACCTTGACAGAGACCCCTCATTGTGTCTTTGGATAAGTTTTAGATCTCAAGCAAAAGTCCACTTTATGGCTTATATCCATTATGTTCAGCATGCATGTAAAAACACTACCATATTAAATGGCCTTTTGAGTAGAACCATACAACGGAAAAGTCTTTTATATAAAGGTATTTGGGGTGACAGGAACATAAGTATAGTGGAGTTTTTTCCTGATAGAACATGCAGGAATGTATCCAAAATTACTGAATCACCTTGAGTATGTGGTTAATTGATTAATAGCATCCTGCATATTGTTGTTTTTAATTACAACTAAATATTACAAGACATCTTGCAAAAAAAAAAATCTGAAAAGGTCTTTTACTCTACAAATCAATTTTCAACAAGACACATTATTACTTTGCCCTCGGCGTCCCTACTATGACAACCCCCACTGTACATAAGCTGGCAGTAGCATATATTCTGAAAATATCCAAGTTTTAATATATTAATCATCACTGAACTTATACTGTTATTGCCTACATTCCTGCAAATGACATCACTTTGTGATTATTTAATGTCTATATTCATTGTTTTAATGTCCTTATTAGACATGATTGCTGCTCTTCTATTGCCATAACAAATAATGTTACTGAAAATATCCTTAATTTTAAATCGGCAGTATTTGTAAGGTGTTTATCTCTTCTATTGATTATGGCACTTATTTATGGCAAATATTTAAGTGCATCCATATATAAGTGAATTTAAACTCATTGTTTTTTAAATGAAGCTTAAATGCCATTGTATAAAATGGCAATAAGAGCACAGTGGATCAGAAATAACGGTTGGGAAAAGCAACATTCCTAACTACCCTGCAGTTTACAAGATAATGTGAAAATAGTGGTTTTCATTATTAATATACATACAATATTTAGTGTATTTTGCCTTTCACACACAGAATATTTTCTCTCCAAAGTAATTGTGTCATGTTTATTTAAACCTTCTGTCAAAGCCTTATTAAATATGCATGAGACATGTAAGTGAACCCATTTACTATACTGCAAATAGTCCAGACCCCTCTCGCTACTGCTCTCTCTGACGAGCTCTGTTACTGTGCACTATTCATGAAAGCGAGGCAGATAACTTGGCCTTCTGAACTTATCTCCTGTAAAAATAGCACAGTTCTCTTTGTTCAGCTGTAATTATAATAAAACTTAGATCACAAATTCATAGTACATGGAACACCCATGCCTTTCTTTTTATTATTCAGCTCACAGACCAATAACAAATAAGCTCTTGTTGTCTTTGTGCTCTTTTTATTAGCTGGCATAGAGAATGGAAAACAGACAGTTCATTTACTTAAGTTTATATAAACACTGCATGAATCAATACCTTAAATATATGTACTACTTGATTTGTCTCAATTGAATGTTCCATCTAAACCTCAGTCCAACACTAAGTAATTCTTATTTTACCATAAGCATACAAAGTATATAAAATGTACACTAACCAGTCACTTTAACACGTACACCTTGCTAGTAGTGGGTTATACCTCATTTTGCCTTCAGATCTGCCTTAATTCTTCCTCCATTGTTTTGGGATCTGGTGACTGGGGAGGCTATTTGAGTACAGTGAACTCGTTGTCATGTTCAAGAAACCAGATTAAGATGATCTGAGCTGTGTGACATGGTCTGGTAATTTGCTGGAAATAGTCACCTCTGAGTACATGGCAATGAGGCATTTTCGCTAGTTGGATATTTTCTTTTCTTCAGATAATTCTATGGCAACCTTAGAGATTGTGTTTGCAAAAATCCAAGTAGATTAGAAGTTTCTGAAATAGAAACTTAGACCAGCAGTCTAGCACCAACAATTCAAAATTATTTAATCACTTATTTAATCACGTTGTTTAATAAGTTTCTGGCATGCATTTGGCTGATTAGATATTTGCATCAAGAAACACTTGAACATTTAAGACTAATCAAATTCACCACCAGTTGTTTCAAACATTTTAATTGATTTTAACATCGTCTATATGTTACATACTGTATGTAAGATGCAGCTATTTTCTTTCAGTACATATTTTGTGATTGCACCACCTGACTTCATACTTATTTCATCCAATCTACTGTCATATAAATCATATTATTTAAACAGTTTGTCATTGTTATATGTATTTTTACTCAAGTTCAAAAACATCTTTTATATGATTTTTGTAGGATCAAATCATCCCATGTATGGTAAACTGAAACAATCTGCCCTTGACTGAAATGTTTAAATAATTTTATTTGTGGCTTTGCCAGTTCACCACAGGCTGCATAGGTTCCTCAGAATATGCCCATGTTTTTTCTGAAAACCATTCCAAAGAAAAGTACTATTTTTATTGGTTATGCTGCATGATATTTGAATTAATTAATAATTAATTAATTAAATAATACTATAGGCATTTTGCGCTCGTTTTTAACTTTGATTACTTTTTTATTGATAATTTAAATTGCATAAAATTGCGACAAACTGTGTGAAAATGTTTTTCAATTTTAAATGTATTTTATGTGTCTTTTAAATATATATCAGGAATTAAGCATATATAGCCTTAGTACCAATGTGTCATGTTTATGAACATATTTAATGGTGAATCTCTGGATAATGGAAGTCCCATTGTTGCCTATGGAAAAATAGCCATAGCCCATCATCTTTAAACCCCTGACCTACTCTTAGATCTGTCAGTAAAAGGGACTTCTTGATGTTTCTCTCTTGCCTGCTATCTGCTTGCCATGCTATCTTACATTAGGCTTCAACCATTTCGGCATGTAAATATTGTCCTGATGTTTGTTAATAATGGGTTGTTTGTTTCAAATAGCAGGTTTGGGTACTAAACCACACATAATTCCCTAGCATGTTGTTATTGTTGTTATTGTAATGTTCTGATTTCTCTTCACCAGACACATATTCATTCCTTCACATGGGTCTCAGTCTCAGTATCAGTCTGCTTCCAGCGTTCATATGGGTGGTAATTTAAATCATCTGCCCTCATAAGTCATATTCCATATTTATTAAGCAGTTTTCTACAGTTAAGGAGGCTGCTAGCTGGCCACTTGTGTGAAATGATTTAATGCTGCTTTAGGTCTAGGCACTTGGCATTTGACCCCACTACTGAGACCTGTGTGTTTTATTCCCACATTTGCTTTGTTTTAAAGGTTAACTCGCCAAAGCTATATCACAATATTATAACACCAGTTCAGTTCTGCAAAATTCTGCTCTGGTCCATTTGCTGATTCCAGAAAGCATCTCATGAGAAATCTACCACTGCTACTCTCTATTACCCAATTTCTATGTACAGCTTTTTTATGGTTTTGTGACATTTCATTAGATTGATCCAAGTGAAACCTGGTTCTGCCTCAACCCTACATTTTCTCATTCGGTTTCCCAGGAGAGATCTAAGTCTGCTGTGTTATATATGTTATTTCTTAAAGGCTGTATAGACATTCTAGCCAAGGTTTAAAATCATCATCTCTTGCCTGTGTGAATAGGTCTGGAATTTGTTTGTCAGGGCTGCTCGCTTGAATCAAAAGTCATGACTGGACACACACCAAGTGGGAATTTCATTGGCAACAGGAAGCATGAATGTCTATGTCAATGGATGTAGTAGTCCATTGAGAGTCAACTCAAGTATGTCTGTGACAGGACATACAATTTCAAGTTAGTAACAGCCATATGTATTTTTATTCCCTCCTTTTGATCAAGGGACATCAGTAATATACCATCCTTACTTGGAAATTAATTAACCAACTTTTAGCATATATTCATATAAAACAGAAATTTATTTTGTCTAGATGTAGCCCAAAAAAGTCAGTGGAGGAAAGGCCTTATGAGAGACTTCATTAATCACGCTTTGAATTTGTTATGCTCACATACTTTCCTATTTGCTTGATCCAAGACAGGGCCAGGGGAAAGGTTCTGCAAAACTGGCAGCATAGGGCCCAAGGCATGAAAAACCCTAGACATGGAGCCAATCCATATTAGAGGGACATACAATCACAGACTCATACACACACTCATAAAATAGAGGTACTTTAAAAACATCATTTTAACTGAACACGTGTCTTTGGGCGGGACCCAGTACCTTCCCGCTGTGAATAGGCCGTGCTACCCACTGAGCCGGCACATGATTCATTATAGGTAATAGCAAATGAAAAATATTATAACTTAAAAAATAAACCAAAAAAAAAACAACACATGATTACTAAATAAATTACAATATGTTTTGGAGGAATGCAATAATTTTAATTTAGATAAAAAAGCAGCAGTACAGTGAAATCTGTAAAACACTCTGAATCTCAATGCTGGTATTATGGGATGGCATAATGTAACATTTAGTTAAGGAATGTAAATAAACATCTGCCTTTTTCAGACTATTAAAGTGTCATTTTGAATACATTATTCTCATTTACTGCAGTACATAGAGCTTTTCAAAGACAATATTCTGATTACTGGCAACTGCTTTTGTATTTGATTACACTTGTTAATGATGTGCCTTTTTCAAAACCACTGTTTATCACTTGTAATAAAATCTGAATCATGAGCTGCCAAAATGTGGAAGCTAATTATTCCATGACTGCTGTGTAAACAGTTTGCAAACCAATAAAAGATTGATCACTTGTCTCTGTGGAAACTCACAATTAGCACTATATGACTAGCACAGACTGGGTTTGTAACTACGGGAAGAAACCAGATCAATAACAAATATGTCAGCTTGCTATAAGCCAATAGTTTTGGAAAAGAGTCTCATTTAAGGATAATTGTAAAACCCAAGCAATTACTGTAGTAAGTTTTAGTAATTAATCTAAAGGTTCTCTAAGGGAAAAGGAGAAATAAATTGTTTTCAAAAAAGAACATTCAGAAACACTTTTTGGCCTTGCATGCAATCCTCAGAGGTTTTGTGAATCAGTGAAAACATGAGGGTAAAAACTAAGCCTACATTCCTTAATTATGTGTCACTCTGAGATATATATTATTTTGTGCATTAAAATGCAGAAAGTAATAAAAGGAATGAACTGGGTACTCAGTTACAAGTGACAGTTTATGTTGCACAAGTTCTACTACTGCAACTACACCTGATATTTATACTAAACTTTAACTGAGAATCAAGGATAATAACTCATACTAAGCAATTGATTGAGCTATTTCGTTTACATTTTGCTTGCATTTCTGATGCCAGTAATAATGCAAATGGTTAACCCCAGTAGTTAGCACTGAGATCCAGGTCCTGCTATTTGTCATAAATCATTTGTTTACATTTACAGGAAAATAAAGAATGCTCTGAGAGAACACCCTAAACATCTTATAGGGCTTTTTTAATTATATGCAACCACAAACGTATTTTTGTCCACTAATAGCAAGGATTTAAATATATTTCTCATAAAAACTTTAGGGATATTGCATTAATTATATTTAATTTTATATTTAATTTTTAACATTTTTGTTTGATGTACAACTTGAGTCGCTCAACAGTCCAGGGTCTCTTTTGTCATATTTTGCACTTTATAATGCACCACTCATTTTCAACAGGAGACAGGCCTGGACTACAGGCAGGCAATTCTAGTACCTGCACTCTTTTACTATGAAGCCACACTGTTGTAACGTGCAGAATGTGACTTTTCATTGTCTTGCTGAGATAAGGAGGAACGTACCTGAAAAAGACGTTGCTCGGATGGCAGCATATGTTGCTCCAAAAGCTGTATGTACCTTTCAGCATTAATGGTGCCTTCACAGATGTGCAAGTTATCCATTCCATGGGCACAAACACACTTTGTTATTTGAACTTTGCGCTGATAACAATTCGTCAAGAAAACAGTCTTTTTCCTCTTTGGTCCAGAGGACACAACGTCCATGGTTTCAAAACTATTTGAAATGTGGACTCGTCAGGCCACAGGACAATGCCAGATGAGCTTGGGCCCAGAGAAACCGGGTGTTGTTGATATATGACATTTGCTTTGCATGGTAGAGTTTTAACTTGCACTTGTAGATGGAGCGACTAACTGTGTTTATTTAGAATGGTTTTCTGAAGTGTTCCTGAACCCATGTGGTAATAACCATTAATGTCAGTTTTTAATGCAGTGCCATCTGAGGGATTGAAGGTCATGGGCATTCAATGTTGGTTTTAGGATTTGCTGCTTTCTTGCAGAGATTTCTCCAGATTCTCTGAATCTTTTGATGATATTATGGACTGTAAATTATAAAATCACTAAATTCTTACCAACTGCATGATGAGAAATGTTGTTTTAAACTGCTGGACTTTTTGCTCATGCAGTTGTTCACAAAGTGATTAACCTCGCCCCATCCATGCTTGTGCACATCTGAGAATTCCAAGGTTGTTCCCTTCATGACACTCAGATGTTCCCAATTAACCTGTTCACCTGTGGAATGTTTCAAACAGGTCTTTTTGAGCATTCCTCAACTTTTTCAGTATTTTGTTGACCCTGTCCCAACTTGTTTGGATGTGTTTTAGGCATCAAATACAAAATTAGTGAAAATTTGCAAGAAACATTAAAGTCTATCAGTTTTAACATCAAATATCTTATCTTTGTAGTGTATTTAATTGAATATGGGTTAAAAAGGATTTGCAAATCATCACATTCTGTTTTTATTTATATTTACACAATGTCCCAACTTCATTGGAATTGGGATTGTACATTCATTCTGGTAATGGTACCTGGTATCTGGCCAGTAGAGGCTCCTGACAAACCAATTGGGATAGACTCTTGAATATGGCATCTGAACCATATTATTTTAACAGTTCAAGTTTGGAAATCATGAATTTGATATAGACAGTAAATGAGTGTGTGAATACTGTATATAACAGTGTATTTATACAGCACATATATACACTACACATGACATGTCCAACATATATCAGATTGTTGGGAATCGTTTTGGGCATCAAGTGATTGAGCAATGCACTTTAGTGCTGTCAGTGGCTCTACATAAGCTATAATACTGTAGATAAATACACATTTAGTGAAAGTAATTATCATAAATCAAACTTTAATGTCATATAATTCTTATTGCCTAGCCTACACAAATATCTGTTTATACTTGCAGTAGCTATACTTATACAGGTTTACATAGTAAAAAACTTTATTATAACAAAATAAAATTTTGGTTTCATACAAGTGGGTGGATGTTTTATATTACCTTAGTTTTCACTTCTGTGGTCCTTAGATGTTATACACTGCAACCTTTATTTTATCTTTTGTGGGTGTCACAGTGGCACAAGTGGCTAACGCTTTTTGTGTGGAGTGTGTATGTTAATTCCATGTAGATTTCCAAAATTCGGTTGATTCCAAAATGTCTGATAAATATGTTATAAATAAATAATATCCATTGCATCTGCTTTGTGCTGTTGAGTCAATGTCAGCATGCGGAGACTCTATGGACAGTTGGTATCACAGGGATTGTCAGAGGTTGCGGTTGAAGTCCTGGTAACACAATTAATTTCTTCTGATTTTTTTCTGATATGGGGATGTCTTCACCTTACACATGAGAAAGAAATCACTGCTTTATTCAGACAGAGGTCAAAAACTGGTATTGATTGGCAAGGTAATGAATTGCTGCCAAGCTACAAAGGCAACACTAATGAGCAGCACTTGAAAGTACACAAACAAATCATTAAAACAAAAGCATCATTAAAGAACTCAACAGAATCCTCCCCTGTGAGAAGAAATGACTAATGGTACTTAGCCTATGTAGTTGATTTAGTGGAAAGACTGTAGGAGTTTTAAGGGCTCATCAAGTTCTTCTGTGGTATCCAAGCTATTCTGTTAGGCAGGTACTGCAAATTGAAATTGCAGAATAGTAATATAATATAATATAATATGAACATTTATGAAATCAGAATTTTTGTAGGTAATATTCCTCCATTAGCCACACAGGTTTCCTCCCACACTCTGAAAACAAGCCATTAGGTTGAAAAGCTTCATAATATTGTCCCTATATTTAAGTGAATGGGACATGTACTGCAAGAATTTGGTCTTCTGTTCAGGGTGAATTAGTAAGTTTGTTTGATCGGGAGGAAGATGAATAGGTGATCAAATAAATTAATGCATTAGTTATTACTTATTAGCTTTTGGGCAGTTTGGTCAGTGGTGGCCAACTGGCTATGATTGTGGCCTGCAAATGAGAAAGTTGTCCACTGAAATCACACTTCTACTACCAAGGTGCTTCTGTTGGGTCCTTGAGTAGGACCCTAATCTTTGACTTCTTAGCAAATTATAAGACACTCTAGATAAGGACATTTGCTAAACGCTTTACATATAGAGGTAGCTTGAGGCAAATAATTTCAAAAATATATTCCAGCTTGATGGGATGCTCTACCAAAACCTAAAACATGCTTGTTATCAGCTACATTCCAAAAGGGAATTTGATGTTATGATTCTAACTAAGTCTAATCCACAGACCACTAGTTGTTTATGTGAAAAGGTATTTTGAGCTGGAAAGAGAATACCAAAAAGAGAATACCTTTTTATTCAGATGAACTGAATTAGACCCCACATGCATGTAGTTTTTATATCCTTGCCCAAAAGGTATGCAAAATAGGCACAAACTCACTCATCACCTGTTCTCCAAGTTATATGTTTCTTTCAGACTCTGGAAAGTTCATTATGGTGAAATTTTTACTATTGTCCAACTCAATAATTGGAGCACTCAGTCCATTGCAATGAACAATGTCACCTTAGTGTAACTAACAGGGGAGATTTTTATCCTTCAGTGAACACACTCTACCCTATGTGATTTTCATTCTTTTGTAGTTCTAGCTTAGAACAACTCTACATTCCACAAACCTGCACCACTTTTGATCATCTGCTTCGGGTGCGACAGGTCTTGATTAGGTCTTGAATATTTTTATTTTAAATATGTTAGTAATATTGTTTTCCTCAAGAGTCCTTTTGGTTTGTGTGATAAAATTTCAATGTAGTTTAATCCCACTCATAAGGTGTTCACCATTCGTAGTCCCTGTTGTGCATTTGTTATTTGAGTGCTGATGAGATGATGAGCGCTTGGAGGATAGCTATTTAAGAGTTAAGCTTAATGAGAGAAAACAGCAAGGGTTGCAAAAGTGCTTTCCCTAAATGTAGTATTTGAAGAACAGCATGCAATAGTTTAATCGCAGGCAGATATACAGATTATCCTGTGCATAGTGAGTCAAGGTCATATAACAGTGACCTAGATCTCTCATTTAAAGAAAAAGTTGCAAGACAAATCAATGGATGATTTCCAGCGTTCGTCTTCCCAGCAGTCCTCTGTCTTAAGGAAACATGAGGCTCTGTTGTAATTCAGTTGAAAATATTTGATCATGCTATCATGCTCATCATTATCCAATTCCAACAGCCTAATAACAACATGCAGCCCATTATGCTAAAGTGCTGCTGCTGCCCAAGGGCGCCACACAAGGAAAAGACAAGCAGAATGCACAATTTGCATTTAGATTATACACTTACAACTTAACTGGCAAGAGTCTCGCCACATTCCTGTGTTGAATTTAGCTTATTAATAAGCATGCATTTTTTTGTCAGTTTTTATGAAAATTCATACAAAAATGTGAATTTGGATGACATCCAAAACAAAGCACACATGAATAGTAAAAATGTCATATATATTTTCCTAAAAGGCACCCTGTAGAGGACACCCGGGCTAAACTTGGAATTCCTCCAGGATTCACTCGATGGTACTTCCTGGTCTTATTCTATACCGCTCACAAAAATTAGGGCATATTTTAAAATTAAATATCCTGCAGCAGTGTCTTTAATGGGACTGGCAGTGGGACAGAAGTGCTTAGAAAGTCCAATGTTTAAATTCTGCCTCTGACAAGCTGTCACTATTGACTCCTTGAGCAAGGCTCTTAACCAATAATTGCTTATGCTATAAGATTGAATTGGTTGTAAGTCGCGACTACATGAAAACGTTCACACAAGACTGCACTCATGTTGGTCCTTGTTCTCACTTTGCTACTTGTGTCTGAGCTGCTTGTGGATGCGTGGTTATCTTTAGTCTTGGTCTATGTGCTCAGGTTTAGGCTGCTTAGTCTCTGCCTGTGTTGCTGTTCTTTTCATTAGTGCGTTTCCAGCTTACTTAATTTTATGTTGTTAATAAATCTGCTGTACATTGCACATTGGCCTGTGTTTGTCTATTCTGTACCTCTCTGTAGTATGACATCCTAAAGTCAATAAAAACAGGCTTATAGATGGAGGAGTGTTGGCACCCCATGACTCCATTAAATAAGGTGGGTCATATTTATATGCAAATCCTACTGAATAAAACCCTCAATATTAATAAATAGCTGTTTATACCTAAAGATGGAAATCTCGTCATTATCTTTTAGAACCAGAGTCTGAATCTAATACTGGTCAGTTTTGCCATTTGTACAGAATGCACATTAATCTATCTTTTGTTTAAACGATATTGATGTCTAGGAGATACCCCCTTCAATGACTGATTCTTGTAATTTGTTTCATATTGTCAGATACTCTTTTACTGATTACTATAAGAGAAGATTCTTGACTGGTAGATTATTTTGACTCGTTAGATAAGGTACATTCATCACATGCAATGTGATACAAATGGAATATTTTTAGACATAAAGGATGCAAAAGCACTCTATGTTTTCAGAGAACAATAAACCTGTGTCTCAGAGTACTCAGTGTCAAGGGAGTTGATAGATGTTTCATATAATTACCTCAGTTGTGCAAAAACCCATTTAAATACAGAAGAAGAAAAAGAAAAAGTATGTTCTGTGGATTTTGCCTTTTGAACACAGTGGGATATTTTTCATTGTGTGCTAATGATTTTTGAACTTCTATTTTGAGCTTCTCTTATCAGTATTTACAAAATGTTAATTTCTGTATTGGCTCTGCCCACCTAGAGCAGAGGTTTGGTGACATTTGTTAGGGCAGAAATCACCAAATTTTCTAGGGCTTTGGTCCAGGTTGTAACACATTTCAGTTGCTACATTTCAAAACAAAAATCTGTGAATATTTAAATTTGCAATTCATTAAGTGCCTGACTACAGTGTCTAAAGTAAAAGGTAAAAAAATGGCATGCCATGAAAAATGGAATGAATAAATAAATAGATACATTTACTTACTTTTTATTTCATTGCAGACAGTGTGAACCCAGTGTTTTCTCCCTCTACAATCATTAAGCAATTTGTGAAATTTTGAGCAATTTCAGTCTGTAAAGACCAACAGCACATGAAATAGACATTGATATAACCACATGGGCAAGGGATTACTTTGTCAAACCTCTCTCAAGTCGAGAGTCACATTTAAAAATGGCTCTTGAAACCTTATTGTACCAAAAACAGCCTTATTTTAACCATGTCTGGAAATGGCATTGACTTCTCTGGGCTTGGATGCATATGGGATAGACCATCACATAATGGAAACTTGTATTGTGATTAAAGAAATCAGTATTCCAGGTATTTTTTGAGGAAATTGATGTCTGTGTGCTCTCCATTGTAGGTATAAAGGACCATCCAGACTGTCACAGTTATGTGAAGGTAGAAATAATGGAGAAAACTAAAATTAAATTTTTTAAGCAACGTAAGTTTCCTTTATGATGACATCTTTTCCAGATATATCTTTATCAGCAAGATAACATAAAGCAAGCCAAATCAGAATAAGTTATGACTGAAACATGCAAATCCCTTCAAATATTTATTTGAGAAAATTAAAACATTTTAATCAAGAGTTAACTCAGACATTTGTTAACTAACTGGACATCATCTGCCCACATTTTCTCCTGAATGACTCATACTGCAAAGTAAACCCATACAGACATGGGAAGGACTGACATCGCTTGCGATTTTCTTCTCACAAAAATTGCATACAGTCTGCAATTTTTTTAAAATTTATAAGCCACCAGAGATTTTTTGTTTCTTTGTTACAGTGAATTCTATTTCTGTAATCAATATATGCGGTACAGAAAAAAACCTATATATTTATTGCATACTTCTTTTAAAACTCTAGTGGAGTATTTGCTGTGCTTTATCAAAGATGATTGGTTGGGCATTTGTTTGATTTTGATTAATGTAGTTGTAGTACAAACCATTGTGTACAATTTGCCATCAATAAAAGACATGCTGTTTCAAGGTTGAAAATTGAGTTAAAATACTTTTTCTTTTTACTCTAAGTACATCTAGTAGCATGTACTACTTACTTTTGCTTAAATAATATATATAAGCTGTACTTCAACTTTTACTTAGTAGTACTATTATTTAAGCACTGACCTACAGCAGAAAGTACATTAATTCCATCTTGTTATTCTAGATTATTATAGCAAGGACTCAAACCAGCCAGGCTGCCTCATAATTGGCCATAAATCAGCTCATTTGCATGAAATATTAGTTGAAAGCCATAATTTCCCAAGTTGTATGTGCAGTGAAAGTCACCCTCTCATAAAAAATGAACTGTCTTAAAAGTACTTGAGACTAGCAAATTGTAGAGAATATATATTATAGCTACATTTAAAATAAGAATGCAAATATCAACAGTAACAGAAGAATCTCCATCCTGGACTGACAGTAATGAATTGAGCCAAGTATAAGATTCTTGCTTGTGAAAACGACATAAATCCAATTGTTTTTTAATTGGGAATATCAATATGCAGACCGTTGTTTCGTTAAAGTAAATTAGTCATTTGACTGATAGACACCCACATCCTGAATATAAATAGACTCATGTCTAATTGTGATCCTGAATCTGACATGTTTTAAATGATCACCATAGGCTGTAAAACTTCTCCAAATTAATCAAGGCTTGCCTTGTGTATTTGTGGTATTGACGAAAGCCTAAAGATCAATCAAGATAAGAGGACCTGGGCATTCATTCTCATTTACCTCAGGCATTCTTTTACAGCATCAAAGAGATTTGTGAGGATCAGGCCATCTGTGAGCCTAGGCAATATTCCCAGCTCCTTTGCTCTGGGGATGATGAAAAATCACGAACAATCTTGGTTAACACATTATCACTGAAGCGATTAATATTAATGTGCATATTATTGAATGTATTGTGTATGTAAACTCAATGTTCTGGGGAATGTTGCGGTTTGACTGTACACTGGTCATCTATAACATTAAAACCAACTGTATAATATTTATAGGTCCCCCTCATGCCACCAAGATTGACTAAACAAGATATAGACACCACAAGTTCTCTCTAGGTATCTTGTGTTATCTGGTTAGCAGATCCTTTAGGTTCTGTATATTGTGAGTTAGATACTCATTCCATGTGCACATTCCACAGATGCTTGATCAGATCCGGAGATTTGGAGTTAATTTGTCATGTTCCTTGAATTGTTCCTTGACATAGATGGATCATCTTGTTGAAGGAGGAATCTGCTGTTAGGGTATTCTGGCATCATGAAGTGGTATACTTTGTCTGCAACAATGTTAGGTAGGTGGTATGTGTAAACTTTACTTGAACATTGACCAGCACATCACACTGTCAGTGTTTTTCACTTGACGTGGTTCAATGTGATGGCTTATTGGTGTATGTTACTTGCTCTTTGGTTTTTTATTTTTCACAATCCTCTTAAATGAATCCATAAATGAGTTACAATGAGCTGTGACACAAACATTGAGGTCTACACACCTCATTGAATTGCTGTGTATGTAACTGAATGCGCTGCTTTCATTTTCTATTAAGACATTTTTCTTGACAAATGATAATGAAAAAGGAGATGACCCACTGTTGACACTCATGCATGCCTTTTATTTCCAATTTACACTGGATAAGCCAAAAGAGCAGTGGCACTTCACAGAACCTCATATCCTTACGCTCTCTGTGTTCTGTCATTCACGAGATGATAGCTCTTCTTTCCAGCATCTCAGTTGGTTCATTATTGTACCCTATGCTATTCTTGCTTATTCTTCATTTTGCATTTATTTACAGCTGGATGACAGGCAGTCATCATTGCCATACCCTCACAGGGCTTCTTAAAAGTTCTATTTCATTTTCAGCAGACTAGGAACCCAATTTCAGTAGGGGCAGGTAATGTAATAATGGAACAATAAAGTCTTACATGTTGAATTGGTATTGGAACCATCTGCCTCAAACAAACAACATATATATAGTAGTGTCAGGGTGGAATGACGAGACGGAGATTGACCACCTTGGCTCATGATGCTCTTTATTAACTCCAGTACTAAAAACTACCAGCTCTGACAAGCTTTTGAACCAGCAGTACTGATTGAACAATTCTCACAGGCAGCTTGCGACCACATGACTAACACTAACACATACACGCCCCTCCAAAACACATATCCGAACACGTTAACAATAGTAATGTTTGCAGGAGCCAAGCAGCCCACTCTTGGTGGTGGCCAAATGCTTAT
>JAUZST010002778.1:0-17723 GCA_034779995.1 Parotocinclus haroldoi
GTTTCATTCCAGTCTTTGTGAGCTTTAGCATATCTTAGACTATTCACTCTGTTGAGTGAGAAAAGAAAACCACAAGAAAGGTGGTTTCTTGGCTGTTACCCTTCCAAAATGACAATATCTGGCATATATAAGGTTGCTATTATAGGGAAGATCACAATAAATACCTGCTCACAAAAATTAGGGGATATTTCATTATTGGATATTTCATTTTGAAATATACTCTAATTTTTGTAAGTAGTGTATATGGTTCATGCAATGTAGTTGTAAATAGTCTCATTAAAGCTGCACTTAATGCCATGTAAATGTTTCACTTGCTGGAATTGTGTCACATTCTAATTACCTTCGATGTGCATCATGGCACCAAACTGCACTGTGGTGTGCTTGTGTTTGAGGAAATGGCACAAAATGCTTAAGGACAAAGACACATAGACACTATTCAGCTTCTTGTGCACATCCTTTTGTCCTCCTGTCTTTGTTGTATTAAACTGATTCATGTAGGTTGTGTGGTGAAAGCTATTTGTTCTGGCTAAGCTTTTGGATGTTAGTTATTAAAGCATTTCTGTCCTCTTTCAGCTCTACACTGTTATGATGCTGGCTGAAGACTAGACAAGCGTTGTCAAGGAAACCAAGCAGAGCTTATAATGGCAATGGCGTATGAAAAGTTGAGTCAATTATGCTGTGAATTATGGGAGACATTTTTATACCATACTTAGAAGATGGATTATTTTGTCTGTTTGCACTGACAGCACCCCTAAATGTTCTCTTTAGCACTGCATAATCATGTGGTGTGCTATATCAAGAACAGCAGGTCTTTTACACTTAATTTCTGTTAATGTACCCGCTCATAGTAAAAGAATACAAATTTGAGTAAATACAATGCAATGTAGTCTACCTCTACATTATTTTCTGCATATGTTTCATGTGAATCCAAATTTGCAAAGTACATGTATATCTCTTTGTGTGTGTGTTTATATGTATATGTAATTGCATCATCAGCATAACTGGCACCATTCTCAGTGTTCCTGTGCTTAAACGTCTTTGGATTGAGGCCACCGCTTTAGAGCATTTGGTGTTGAATATTTGTGTTGGTGTTAGCGGAGAGCGAGGGCCAAAAATGAGGAGTGTTAATGTGACACTGACGGAACATGCCTTCTCTCCCGGCTGAGGTTCCCATCTGCACAGCACCAGTAAAATAAATGACAGAAAACGGAAGACTTCGTTAATGGTTACGAGGATAAAAGAAACCAAGAAAACACTGAGTCCAATAAAAAATGTATTGCAGCAAGGAGTCCAAGTAACAGGATGAATGATATTATATGAATAATAATATTAAGTTTTATTAATAAGTATTAATACTGCTGTATTCAGTTAGCACAGTCTGTACAGTTGATCTCTTTCTTATTATCTTGTGTGCTACAAACCAAGGCAAGAGGATACTAGTAGTGCTGATAATTTTCTAGTCACAGTGCTGGGTCAGTTATATTGTTTATTTTATGTAAGCTCAAAATGGACACTACATTTTGTATGGATGTACTGACTTTAGATGCAAATGCAATAAGAATTGATACATGATTTCACAATCGCAAAAACATTTTAAGATTCTACCATTGATATCCATTGATAATTTTTTTTATTTCCTCACATACAGGCTTTTGATTATGTAAATGCATGTTTTTCACAGCACTACCTAACTGGTGTGTCAATGTATCTCTAAAAGAGTATACATGTCTTTTCTAATTTCACTCACAGCTTTCTTGAGTTTTAAAAGCTTTAAATTTGAAAGACAAAATTGCAATTTTTAATGATTAAAACTGAAAATGGTATTATTTGTGTCTTTGACACGAGTTCCTGAGGGCCGGTATTATCCACACATTATCCTGCCGAAGTGCCAGCCCCACCTTCTCCCCCGGTCAGTCTGTGTGGCTCTCTACCCAAAATGTTCCACTTAAAGCCAAGTCTAGGACACTCACTCACAGGTTCAAGAATGTCCATATTACCAGCCCCACCTCTGTGTACCTCAAACTTCCCCAGCATATGACGATACAACCCACCTTCCACATGAAGCCTGCTTCCCCTTCTTAAGGGCTTCTCTCACCACTTGTATCATTGTGTGTTTGTATATGTGTGCTATGCTGTTTCCAGTGAGATCACAAGGGCACGTTTTTTTAATTCATCTCCAGCTCTGGTCTCTTATGTGAAACACTGCACATTGGTTCAAATTCCCAGAGGTACCGTCTCAGTCTGTTGCAATAATTTTAGACAGAAAAATATCTGATGCCAAGATTTAGGAAGGCATTTTATTGATTCATAAAAGAGGGGCAATCAATAACAAAGACTAAAGATCTACTAGTGGGGCCAGGGAAAATATAATGAAAGGCATTTAAAGATGTTTTGATATTTAAAATATCAAATGTATAGTTTTCTACATGTAAGTACATGCTGTTTAAAGGCAATACAATCACCATCTGTTCACTTTAAAATGATGATAAATCATAAATCATAATAGATAATCTCTTTTAACTTTGATTGTTGCTGTACCTTAATAATAACCTGAAACCTTAAAGAGTAGAAGTCATTCACTATCATGTACGTGTTTGCTCATTACCTCACATTTGGGCTAAACACCTTTTTGTTAAGATATGTTTTGGGTTAATAGTTTTTCTAAAGATTTGGTTATCCAAACATGCGTGACATCATCAATTAAGAATAATGAGCCCGTCCCAGAAGAAGCCATGCAAGACCAAATCAGATGTAAATCCTGTATCTGGCATATAATGTCAATCACAAATGTTTTCAGTCTACAGCAAAAATTAAAAAGATTGGCCTCACTGTTCTAATACTTATGGAGAGGAGAGCATTTGTTTAAACCATTATGAACATTTGAAGTTCAGAGCATTTAATGTGCAGAATAACAGACATATTACCCTTTTACTTTTAAGGATTCGTGGCAAATATTCTTCACAAGGACACCTGGACCACTGGAAGCAGCCCCAGTTCATAAAGATATTACACCATTTTTACAGTACAAATAATTGTAATAATTGTTTTTTGTAAATATTGCTCTATTCATGTGTTAAATGCACTTGCTTTGGGCAAATTTGGGGCATAAGGTTCAATTTCAGTCTTTTTTTAACGCAACACTTAAACTCAAAGAGGCAATTGTGTTTGACAAACACTGTTCACTTAACAGGTACATTTGTGACAGCACTATAGGCTTTGTACTGAAAACAAAAAAAAAATATTGTATTTCTGTCACAGCTCTCATTTTACTCCGCCTCTCTTGTTCTCTCCTACAACTGCCTGTAGGGTTGGTGTCAATAGTGAAACAAGTTCGCTATGCATCATTAAAGTCCACCCACATTGTTCCTATCCTGCACAGGTGGCCAGCCCTCTACAGACTCACACGACTAGCTGATTCATACAAACAGGCACACACACATGCAGACTGTATCATCAATTATACAGACAAAGGATTATAAATATTTCTGCAACCTGTCTAGAGTATGCAGTCTTGTCTCCCATAACGCTGTGCTGTAAGATCATTCTGATTGGGAAAAAGGAACACTTACACATAGGATATGTATAAGAAGATACGTTTTTTCTGCCTCTATCTATGGTGCTTCACATTTTACCTGTATCAGTACATGTCCAGTAAGATACCATTTGTATGGATCTGTAGACAATATATATAGAATATGTGAAAAACTCAGCTCAATATTCACTTAACTAATGAATAAAGGGCAAAGAATCTAATCAAAATAAGAGTTCTGACTTGATTCCACTTCTTTCAACATCATAATGAATCTGCATTTATGAATGTAGTAGATCCTCTATCGCAATACATTGTTTTTAAGACACTACAGTACAGAAAAGTACAGAAAATACATTAGATCAGATTTATGTACAATGCATTGCAGCAAGTATTTCAGTATTGTAAATGTCTGTTATCTTTCTTGATTAATATTAAACATAGATAATTAATATTGTTGCGCCAATCACTTCCTGGGAGCAGGCATTCCTGGCCCCAGTAAGCATTACATGTGGCTCGCTTGTGGTCTTATTATTTGGGTAAATGTTTTGTGTGTGCTGTTAAATGTTGTAAATAGTTACTGTCTTGGGGAAGACTGTGCGTAGGGGTGTTTTGGCTGGCTTGAGGCTGTGCATGCCATTCAGCACTGACTGGTTTGGAAATCCATTTAAGGACTGGTAATATTCTGTCTGATTCTCCAACTCCGACACTACATTGGTGTCAGAAGTGGAATGGTGATAGTCCTGCACAGGTCAACGGGTTGGAGGACTTGCTCAGCGGGATGGAGCAGTAGATCCTGAGGGAGCAGCGCTGGATCTACCAAGCATTACGCCTGCCCAGGCTTGCCAGATGGAGCCATCCAGTTGCATTGAGCTGAGGTGGTGCATCGTGGTGGTAGAGGACGACGCCCAGCTCGACAGCGTGGCACTACAGAGGGCACAGGAGCAGGACACAAAGCTTTGTTCAGCCGCTGTGATGAGGCACTTCTTGGGGCATAGGCCAGACTGGTCAGCCGTGAATCCTCACAGACTGGATATGAAGACCAATTTCTGACAGTGGAACTCCCTTTGTGACTGGAATGGCTTATTATAGATGATGAGAAGAGCCATCCAGTGAAAGGGATGGTCCTGGAACCATTTCCGGAAATCACTGACTAGAGCACTAGTCCCACCCACTGAGGATGAGAGCAGCAGTTGTGAGCATGTCAACGTGGTGTGCTCTTGGATACCTGTAGAACAATGGGCGGCCAGAGAGAGGCAGCTCAGTCCAAATGAGTGCCAGAAGCACACATATGATGTGCATGCTTGAGACAAGTCCGACTACGAGGGTCTGGGTCCGCATGGGGTGTAAGACAGAGTTGGTACACCGCTAATGTCTCACTTTTTTCTGGCCCCATGCGGTTGGTGCTTTTACGAAGGCTGTTGTGGCCAGTGAGAACTTGGACGTGGCAAGCTCCCTGTTACCTGGTTGAATATCACTGCTGACTCACTCAAGTGCTGGTGCAAACAGGTGCAGGTTTTTCTTAGTTTTTCATTATCTTTTTGGCGAGTGATCAGCGAGTTAAGAAGTTGGGCCGCTAGTTTAGCTGGGATGGCTTTGTCTTCGACTGCGCCGATCACGCCCTAGGGACGGGCAGTCCTGGCTGCATCATGCATCGCTTGTGGCTCGCTGGTC
Organism: Parotocinclus haroldoi; assembly: GCA_034779995.1. Taxonomy (NCBI): domain Eukaryota; kingdom Metazoa; phylum Chordata; class Actinopteri; order Siluriformes; family Loricariidae; genus Parotocinclus; species Parotocinclus haroldoi. Next base: position 5,204 of record JAUZST010002778.1, read on the forward strand.
TTATTAGTTGGGTAAATGTCATCCATGAGTGCTGTTAAATGTTCTAAATAGTTACCATCTTGGGAAGCCTGTGCATTGGGGTGTGTTGGGGATTTTTGTGAAAGTATGTAAATGGACCCAATAAAGTATTTAGCTAATTAAAATTACATGACATATACATTTGGAGCCGAAAGTCTAATACCACTGGTGAAAATGCTACTATTTAGCATTCATTGTCCTGAATTCAGTACAATGCTTTCCTTACAAATGACATAATCTGCATAACAATTTGAGTGAAAAATCTGATAAATGTCTGAATGTATTAGTAATTAGTATGTCCCCCTTTAGCTATAATGACAGTGTGCACTCTAGCTGGAAAGAACACTACAAGTTTGCTTTGTATTTTCCCAGCATGATTTCACAATATTCCAAAGAGCAACTTGTGTTGTTGCTGCTTAGTTTCTGCTGTCTTCAAGTGTCCCCATACATGCTAGATGGGTTTTAGGTCAGGTTGACTTTAATCCACAACCTGCACTCTTTTATATTATTCTGACTTTTGCGAAGCTTTGATGTATGTTTTGGATAATTTACCCTGCGGCAGTATGAATCCTTCTCCACAAGGATTCAAACAAGTACTTTCACTATTAGTCTCAGGCTTTTCTCTCCACTGTGTGTAAACAAAGCATTATGGAATTACTTTTACTTTTTCTGATCTGGGTATCAGTTCAGGGAAGGCTTGAGCTTAACCCAGAATTCACTAGGCACATACAAGGGTACATATTAGTCCATTGCAGTGTACCACCTGACAAAAAAGTCTCAGGATTTGAAGAAATTGTGATTTAGGTGACTATGAATGTGTCACAGTTGTCAACAGTGCTACTGTTGTTGGTGGTCTGACTAGTTCAAAAGTTGCTGATCGATTGGAATTATCTATCTATCTAAAACTAAGGTTTGCAGATATTTTACAGAAAATTAGAAAATACCCAGAGAACGGCAGTTGTCAAAAATGCTTGTTAATGCCAGAAGTCTGAGAAGAATGGCCAAACTGGTTTGAGTTGAGGCAACAATAACTCAAACAACCAACTGTTACCACAAAGGTACAGTATGCAGAGGAGCATGCATGAACACACATTGAATTTTGAAGCAGATGGGCTATAGAAACAAAAGGTCACAATGACAAAGACCATCCAAAATGGGCAACATGAGCCTGTCAATTTATTAAGTGACAATACACTTATGATATACACAATATACAATACACTAAGTCTATAGCATATTCATTCATAACATCCATACCAACATACACTGATAAAGCATAATATTAAAAACATGTTACATAAAAACATAAAAACAAGTTACTAACATTGGGGTCTTTTGGAGTCCATGCTTATAGGGGTGTTGTAATGTTAGGTAGGAGGTTTAATGTTATGGCTAAGCAGTGTACGCTGTTTTTACTGTGAGCTGTTCTTCTGAAAGTACTTCTAGCCAATGCACCTCTATTGGTTCCACATTGGATGATCCTATGCCACCATCTTCTGTGGCAATGCCACTCTGCCAAAACTGTTAGATGACGTTAGAATTATGGTGACTCAATTATGGACTAAATCATCCAAAAGACTTACCGCTAGTCTATTTAATCTCTGTTTTATTATATATTTCTTAGTCTTTATTGTTTCATATACTCTATTTTATGTTTTTCCACTTATGTTATGTGCATGTAATGTATGTAATCTTGTCAGTTACACTTATATGCAATTTAATTTAATTCTTAGCACCCAGGATTCCAGGAGGTTGGGTCTCTTTCTTAAATACAACGTAATATATTGCTTCTCTATGATGCACAAAACAAGGGCTGGATTCTTTGCTGGGTGTTAGTATTTTGGGCTGTTTACAAATACAACTGAATCTGGTTTTTGCAGTTACAGCAGGACCCTAATGAAAAGCTTCCCATAGGGACACATAAAACTTGTAAGACTTTCTCAAGAGGATGAGTGTGGCTCATTTTTCATGCCAAGCCATGTCTTTGCAATGAGGTACACATTTGGTGCAGCAGTTTTTGCAGCTCATCAGAGGGATCACATTCAAACCGGTTCTCGGTTAATCAGCAGTATAACTAAACGACTCGGCAAATTGCATGTGTATGTACTGGGAACCACAAATATTCAACAATTTGGGACAAATGTGGAATTTAGTTCCAAAGCACCAGAGCACAGAAACAACACTTTCAATCTGTGATTATGGCTGAGACAAAAATATGGTCAGACTTTTTTGGAAATGCTTCCAATGGTAGCTGCCTAAAGGTCTGTGCAGTCCCTGAACTATTAATATAATTTACAAAATTGATTAACAGAGCTGAGGAATGCACAAATAGTTTTTTAAATATAAAAATAATGTTTAGCATTTCTTTCCATTTTATATGGATCCTGAGATACTCAAACAACCTAACATACCATAATAATTCATGAAAAAGTTACCATCTTGAGGGCAGCTTACATTGGACTTGTACGTTTATACTTGTTATTGATACCAGTCTGGATTGTCCTTTTCATGTGTGTTCTGGATCTGGAATGCTGATACACATTTCTACTCTGTGGCCCATCTTAGATGCCTCTGAGCCCAGAGACATAGACACAAATTTTGTAAATAGTTAACGAGACTTCTGTTTGCACAGTAAAGTTTTAAGTGGCATTTGTGAATGTAACTCTGTATTGTAGTGCTGGTCAAATGTTTGCCAAAGAAATCACTTGACCATGAGATTATATCAACTCATAAGAAACATGAAATATGAAAATTTGTTTTAAATATTTAAATAACATTCCCATGCACTTTGAGAAACTTGAGATCTACTGCTCACCTTTGAAAGGCTCAGTCTTTCACCAAATCATGACTACAGTCACCTGTTGACACCTTTTTAAAACCTCATTACTAGCCCTAAATACTCGCTAAGCCAATCTTTTTTAGACTTTGTTGCAGGCATGAATGTTATTAACAAATAAAATTAAGTTAATTATACAAAGATTAAATATTTCACGTTCATATTGTCTGCAATTAAATAAAAGATTATGCCTTTCTGTGCCGTTCCAACTTTGTATGATTTTGGGTTGTAGTAGTAGTAATAATAATAATAATAATAATAATAATAATAATAATAATATATTGTCTGTCCCTAAGTGTCCCAGACATTAATTAAGCATAGGTTCCCTACTGAATGTTTTATTAAGTCTAGTATTGGGTTTAACCTTTGCCTGGCAGAATATTTATTCTGACTCCTGCATTAGACCATTTCTAGAAAAAAAAGTTTATGCCACTATGCTGACACTAAATGTATATATTTATATAAATATCTGCCCACCGCCATAAGACAATGAAGTGCAGTAAACATTTATATGTTAGCTACAGCGCCTGGCAATTTACAGCAACCTTTACCAAGCTGTTCTGTCTGAAAGCATGCTGCAATTGTTCACCTCTACTTATAATGCCAATTACAGAAAACATATCATAGATTAATTCACAGCCTCGTACACAATGCAGGTGATTCAAGAAACTTAAACATGAATACCAGTGATGCTTGAGAACTATCCCACTGAGAGTATTTTTGGCCTGTGGTAATCTTGATTTGGACTTAATTAAAATATAATTATTCATTATTGTTTTATTAAGTCCAGGATTAGATATAATCTTTGTCTGGAAAATCACAACATAGTATATATTTAAATTATTAATCCAATTTCATGCCACAACTGTTACGTAAAAGAAAATGAATATAATAAGAAAAATGAATAAATATATATTATATATAGAGTTAGTTCAATTGGACTGGTAAGTGAATTATTAGAACACCTATTCCAAACACATTTGACTTGTTTTTCAAATAAATATATACATAATGATAACCATAGCCAGTAAATTTAGTTGTCTTTTATTTAATGGTCTGGTTGCATGATTCAGATTCTGATAAGCATCACAATGATGGCTCAATACCATAATATTATCTTATTATATTTGTTGATACTTGTTGATATTTGTTGTTATCATGGGTGGCTGTGTTAATTGCCCTTGAATGTACAAAAATATTTGTTGACACAAAATGACTTTTTGCAATCAAATAAAACTTGTAAAATAAAATGATACTATATGCAAGTGACTACAATATTAGAGTAAAAGGGGAAAACTGCACAGTTGAAACGAGGCTCTAGTTACCATGTTAGGTCACCTTTAGCCTGTATGCAAGATGAGAAACGTTTGTGAATTTATGCATTCAGATTCCATTTGGTATCCTGTGGCATATTTTTCCAAAGATGCTGCAGTTGCAGCCTGTAGATCCAACACACTTGTAGGTTGCCTGCTGTTCCAACTGGTCCTATAAATGCTTGAATGGTGATAAATAAGAGTTGCAGTCTGGCATAGACATTCTTGAAAAACCCTTGCTATATGTGGGTTAACATTATCTTGCTGAAATTGCCTGTTTGAGCCCTGACAGGAGAGGCAACAAATGCAGCTGCCGGAGGTTCTGAACATATCACAGTGTCCCTCGTATTATTAACAAGGGCTGACCGACTGTTAAATGTGCTCACTACGAGGCCTCCATACTCACACGTGGCCATCGTTGGGCTTTCTAAAAAACTTGGGAGAGGACCAGTTTAGAGGTAGTAAATAATTTAAAAATGAAATAATTATGCCATTTCAAAGATGATGTTAACTGGTGATTGGTAACATTTGGTACATAAGGAGCATCTAGGAAAGGTTGAGTCTTTGAGGAGCAGAGATGGGCATGAAGACATTCAAAGAATTAAAGAAAAATTGGAAATTTCATATTCTTCCCTCTACAGTGCTTGGTATAATTGAAGAATTCCAGTTAAATGGAATAATTTCAGTGTGTTAGGTCAAGGGCTCAAGCTTAAGCTGAATGCCCACGATCTTGGATCACTAAAAGAGCACTTCATCAAGAACCATCATTCAGCAATAGCTGATATAACCACGTGGGATAACTTTGCCATGGGATAAACATGGGATAAATATTTGTTACATTTACAAATGCCACTTAAAACTTGACAAACAAGAAACCTCATGTTAACTATATTTGGTAGCAGCGTTGACTTCTCTGGGCTCAATGGCATCTAGGATGGACAACCATACAATAATAAAGTGTATTGTGGTCAGATAAATGAGTACTCAAAGTCTTTTTTGGCAAAAATTAAAAATATGTGTTCCTGAGATGAAATGACCAAAGCTGACCAAAGATGAAAAGACTGGTATCAACAACAAGTACAAAACTCAGGGTTTGTCATGATATGGGGCTGTGTCAGTAAACTTGGCCAAGGTAATTTATACTTCTGTGATGGCAGCGTTAATGCAGAAAAGAACATGGAGACTGTAGAGCAACATATGCTACCTTCAAGATGTTCTATTTTCCAGCAACGTCCATGCATTTTTCAACAAGACAATGCAAAATCACTTGCTGCACACATTATATACACATGGCTGCAGAAGAAGAGGGTGAAGGCACTGGACTGGGCTGTCTGCAGTCCTGATCTGTCACCAATAGTGTGAATTTGTGACAACGATAACCCCATACTGTTACACATCTTAAGACGTGTTTGCAGATTTAAAAAAAAAATGGGACAAAATAACACTAAATCCCTTGCTGGTGAAAAGGAATGGCAACATTACAAAGTGATAAATGCTCTACTGTCAAATTCTTTGAATGTGTTGCAGGCGTGAAATGTAGGAATTTATTTTTATTAACAAATGAAATGAAGTTGACCAAACAAAATATGCAATATCTCAGTTTCATACTGTCTGCAGTGAAATAAAAGTAAACGTCAGAAACACTGTTTCTGTGTTTTATATGCATATTCCATACTGTCCCAACTTGATTTGGGGTTGTAAATTAAAAGCATACAGCTGTGATCCTATACATTCATCATTTTTAAAAGCACTGACAATACCTTTCATTGACCACTAATTTCCAAGAAAAACAATGCACAGGTTCAAGATGGAAAAAGGCTAATGTTTTCATACTTAGTGTCTACTGACTACTATAACTATAGCTGATAGTTATATCAGGGGTAATTAATTGCTTCCTACAAGAGCTGCAGACATAATTGGAAGGAACTCTCAAAAACAGTAAAAACGTGCTTATTAACAGACAGACTCCTGAGGAATGCTGGAGACAGCAATAACAGACAGCAACAATGCAGTTGAATCTATTTTTACTAACTGTGCATGCCGTGTTCATACAATTTCCTAGGTTACAACACCTCTAGCTCTAGGCTTTAAGCCTTATTTGTAGGTTGCTTTGGAAAGAGTCTAGACAAGGTACAGAAGTACAATTATATTAATATTTTCACAATATATTAATATATTCGACCACTTCCACTGAACGATAATGCACAGTAAAGCTTCATGTCTTTTCAGTATCTCCATCACCTGTAATTTTAAAGCGACCTTTATCAAGCTGTTCTGCTTGAAAGCGTGCTCAAATTGTTCATCCGTGCTTGCTTATGATGATTACAGAAAACAGGGCCATGTCAGAGATAAATCCACAGCCTCAAACACAATGTGGGCGAATCAGTGAAACTAAAACATGAATACTTAAACAGCTTAAGAACTGCCCTACTGAGAGTGTGTTTGTGTCTGCATATCTTTTATGCAAGTGTGTTTGGCATTCCTACTATTTTTTTAGATGCTCAGTGTTGCTGTTAACCAATAAAGTTTGTATACCAAAAAATACACTAAAATGCTCTGTTACAAACTGATTTTAGCCAGACAAATTTATGCAAAAAAAATGGAAAAGCATTGTGGGTATTCCTTAACACCACCCAAAAATGTAGTATTTACTTATGAAAAAAGTAGAGCCTGATGGAAAGCCTGCCTGGAGAATCTGTTTTTTTTATTTTTTATTTTATTTTAAATCGGTTGAATTAAAAAAATAGTTTACATAAACAATTAATATAAGAAATTATATATGTGCCTTGTAATGTTTTTTAATTATTGTTCCAACATCTTTTTTTTCCATATACAGGTGAGTCAAGAGTGTAACAAGAATGTTACTCTCTTTTGTCAGCAGGTATCGTAAAGGTTCACACCAAACTAGTTTTCTGTCATTCAGATGTTTATACGATGTATATGAGACACATTTAGAATAAAAATGAATTTACAATAATTAAGACCTCAGATGTTAAAGCGAACAGATGTTAATCAGACATTTGGTAAGTGGCACGTGTCAGTATCTTAATTTACTTGTCATAATTGACAGCACTGACTCTTGTGACACAAAGGAACAGAGGCACTGCAACTACACTGCTCACAAAAAAGAGGGGATACTTTATTATGGGATATTTCATTGTGGCATATGCCTAATTTTTCTAAGCAGTGTAATATAACATGCCATTCAAACGGATAGAGTTTAAATAGGGATTTGATTTAAAAAGAAGACATGAACAAAGAACATGGATGAAAAGCAAAATTATATGAAATGATATGGTAAATGAAGATTTGATACTAGCACGTCAGCTGAAGAGTAAGACTTTCTACCCAACCACCTTGTGAACACGTTTTGTTGCCACAATGCAATCATGTGTATTCTTCAAAATACCCATATCTCAAATACATGAAAATCTGCGCTGTTCCAAATGCTTCTTTTAGATGTGTCTCGCATGATTGCACCTGTTTGTCCAAAAAAAAAGAAAAAACTAGATTAATCTCGTGTACAGAGCTCACGAAGGCAAAAGGCAACCAGACAAATAAAACAGAAAGCATGTTTGCTCTACTGCCATGTCATGGGGAACTGTGCAGTGTACCACATGAGGTCAAATTTTATTTCCCATTTCATATATATGCCCAAGTGGAAACGACATAAAAAAAACTTTTACTCTTCACAAATTTTCACTGTTTTTTCATTTTTGTCAAAAAGGACAAAGAGGACAAAAAGCCTTGCAATAAATTTATTGTTAATGTAATGTTAAATGTTAAATCGAGAATAAGAACTTGACTGAGAACAAAGGAGATTTTTTATTAGGGAAATTAGAGGTGTCTCTCTTTTAAACATGATTTTAAACATTTTTTTTTTAAACATTTCATTTTTAAAAAAATCTGGATTCTATTTGTCCCTAATGAGCAAGCCAATTGTGACAGTGGCAAGGAAAAACTCCCTGAGATTAAGAGGAAAAAACTTTGTGAGGAACCAGACTCAGAAGGGAAACCCATCCTCTTTTGGGTAATAAACATAATTAATATAAATAATAATTAACATTATATATAAAACATTTAAATGTATTAAGTCTATGTAGAAATGGAAGAGGGAGCATCTTCAGCATAGCTTATCGTTCGGGTGTTCCAAACATGACATCAGTCAATATAATTTCCCTTTATAAACTGAATGAAAAGCTGGCAAGCTTGGGCATTTCTTTTTGTTTCTCACATAAGAGGATCTGTTCAGAGAATGTAAGAATGTAGAGCTGGTAATTTAAAATCAGATTAGAGATGGAAGGTGTGGTTTTGAAAATCAGTTCAGATATGTTAAACCTGTCCTTTTCTATCTTTTCATTGAGTGATTTAGGAACAGAAAAATTTCACCTAGTACCTTTCAGTTACATAAACTCACTTACATAAAATCACTCAGTGAGGCAGTAAACAGTACAATGCCTCAAGCAGCAGATGCTGTCCTTGTCCAAGTCTAGTTTTTTTTAGAATGTTATTTTTTCAGAAATATGAAAAAAATTAGGCCTGATGCTCTACAAGTATGCCTTCAAAGTTGTAAGTCCACTAGCAACATTCTAGCAGTTAGTCATCCAATAGATGTGCTATTCTATTCACTAATAGATTCACCCAGTAGATTCACTATTATATTCACTAATAGAGTCACCCAATAGATTCACTATTTTATTCACTAACAGTCACCCAATAGATTCACTATTCTATTCACTAATATATTCATCCAATAGATTCACTATTCTATTCACTAATAGACTCACCCAATAGATTTACTATTCCTATTCACTAATATAATCACCCAATAGATTCACTATTCTATTCACTAATTTATTCATTCAATAGATTCACTATTCTATTCACTAAAAGACTCACCAAATAGATTTACTATTCCTATTCACTAATATATTCATCCAATAGATTCACTATTCTATTCACTAATATATTCATCCAATAGATTCACTATTCTATTCACTAATAGTCACCCAATAGATTCACTATTCCTATTCACTAATATAATCATCCAATAGATTCACTATTCCTATTCACTAATATACATTACTATTAAACAACCTTAGTTAAATAACTTTCCTGGTCATAATGGCGTAGAACAAACCGTCTATCATCTCTGCTCTCCCTATGCATAGGCTATGGTCATGTTTATTCCCTAAAACCCATAGTTAGTGGTTTATAAGTGTCTCCCATCTCTGCTTTGTTCAAAACAATTTAGTCTAACTTTAATGGTTTATACTCATTGTAACACATGCTTTGGTCCTACAAGGTTTTGATTATCTTTCTGACACCCACTTAGATCCCGGATCATGGTAGACGGCCTTCTTTTTACAAGAATACAAGTTCACACTCACACACGTAATAACTAAAGTATTCATTTTCTTAATGTATATATCTAACAATCTACCCCCATTTGACATTAATAATTAACATTATATTCACCAAGAATTAGATGATTTACAGTGTCATGCCTTCTAACCAGGTTTATGTCAAGAAATATGCTGTTTTCTTGAAAGAGGACAGCTGTACATGTAAATCAGATTTGAGGATACTAGAAATGGAAACTAGCCTGTAGTTGATGTCAGGGTTGAGTGATGGCTTCTTTAGTAAAGGAACCAGGAACCAGGCCAGATGTCAACAATGCTTGTCATATATTGAGCAAATTATTATCTGGAGATGTGTGGATGATATTCATTTCAGTAGCCAAGTTATCAGATGGTTTGTGTTTATCAGTGTCACTACTTTAAGCACTGACAGTAAGCACTGACGATAAATTTGCTTCTTATTAGCTGGATTACAAAAGGATTGGACTGAATATTGGTAGCCCTTTATGCAATATGAGTGATGAAATTCTCAAATGCAAGAAAAGATGGAGGTGGGGCAGTAGAAGGACTGAGTAAAGAAGAGACCAGTTTTCTTGGTTTTGGGAATTATTAATTTCATACTTCCTCAATGGGCTCTGGCAGGAAGACTGTGATGTCTTGCAAGCAAACCTTCAGGTAGAGAGACTGAGGCAGGGTGGCTACTTCTATAGTTAGTACTGCAACAAGCTATCCCTCAGAAAAACAAGTGATTAGCCACCAGCCTGGTTGTAAACTGCTCACAAAACTTTTCAAAATTAAATATTGAAACTATTTCAAAATGAAATATCCCCTATTTTTTGTGAGCAGTGTACTAATCCTTAGTAAGGCCTGTCAGTGACTGCTAATAAGCTTTTACCACGTGCTGGCAGTGCTCTACCGACTATGATTGCACAGTTAAGAAGTGAAGTGATTTAGAGTATAAACCTGTCATCTAAATTGCTAGAATTCTTACAAATCATAGTAGTAACAACAAAACAACATCAACAACAACAGCAGCAGGTAGTCCACCAACTAACACATATAAACACCAACTAAACAACAAAGAAATATACTTATCAAAGTCCTTGTACTCTACACACGACTAAAATGCATTTAAAGTACTGGTAACATATAATCAATCCATCTGCACATTATTTTCACTACAGTAATGTCAATGACAGGTACAATGTTATGGAACTAACATATCAGTTACCATGCCAAGGATTGCCATGCCATATTATCTTAGCCTAAATTCAACAAAATTTCTGCTACCCCTAAATTAGAGGCAGCAATTAACCTAACACACATGTAGTTTTGTTATGTTCCATAATGTCATTTGAAATCGTTTATAGATTGTTATATATATATATTGTTTATATAATTTTGGCTGCCCAAGGTTGGGACCCTTTTTGAATCCAGGTCCTCCCAAGGGTTCTTTCTTACAACATTTAGCAAGTTTTCCTTTGCCTTTATCAACCTAGGCTTGTTCATTTATGGCTGTGGGCCTATACACTTGTAAAGCTGTATTGAGACAATGTTCCATTGTGAAAAAGCACTATTAAAATAAAGATTGTTTTAATCTGATTTCCCCTTTAGGCCAAGAGTCAATTTTACCACTCTACTATATTTATTTTTTTGCATGCAAAATAACATGTAGCAAATGAGTTTATGCATTTATTCCATACAGCTATTACCAATGTACGGTCATGGCTGAAATTGTTGGCACAACTAAAGATTTTCCAGAAAATTAAGTATTTGTCCCAGAAATGTACTGCAATTACACTTTTTGTTTATACACTGTGTTGTGTATTGGAACAACACTGAAAAAAAAAACTGAAAAAAAGCCAAACATGATATAATTTCATGCAGAACTAAAATGCATCATGCAACTAAAAATGGGCTACACAAAACGGCTGGAACCCTCAACTTAATATTTGGTTGCACATCATTTTGAAACAATAAATGAAATCAGTTGCTTCCTATAATGAACAAGCTTTTTGCACCTCTCAGCTGGAATTTTGGACCACTTTTCTTTTGCAAACTGCTCCAGGTCTCTCATCTTTGAAAGGTGTTTTCTCCAAACAGCAATTTTATGATCTTTCCACAGGTGTTCAATGGGCTTTAGATCATGACACATTGCTGGCCACTTCAGAACTCTCCAGTGCCATTTTGTTTTCATCCATTTCTGGGTGCTTTTTGAAGTATGTTTGGAGTCATTGTCCTACTGGAAGATCCATGACATAGGACACAAACCCAGCTTTCTAATCTTCAGATTTCATCATGACTTGCACACAGTCGAGGCAGCAAAATAACCCCAAAACATCTTTGAACCTCCAAAATATTTAACTGTAGATACAATGTTCTTTTCTTTGTAGGCCTCACTCCGTTTTTGGTAAACAGTTGAATGATGTGCTTTACCAAAAAGCTCTAACTTGCCTGTCCACAAGTCGTTTTGCCAGAAGGATTTTGGCTTTCTCACATATATTTTGGCAAACTTCAGTCTAGCTTTTTATGTCTCTGTGTCTTGCTGGGTCTCCTGCCATAGCGTTTCATTTCATTCAAATGTCGAAGGATAATTCGTGCTGACACTGATACACCTTGAGCCTGCAGTCCCTCCAGGACTGGAAGACTTACCCAGTCCTGTGCTAGGCACGCGCATGTCTGTGCTCTGTGTACTGGGATATGCACTATGCACTGGAACTGGAAGCAACGCTGTGAATTTTAAGCAATAAATGTTTGCCAGAAGGCTCGTAAATGTCTTAGTCTGTTAAGTTTCTCGTCTTTGCCTCAGCCTGCAAAATGCAGACTGTACACAATAGTGGGACGTCAGTGCGTGTGAGTGAGAGAGAGAGAGAGAGAGAGAGAGAGAGAGAGAGAGAGAGAGAGAGAGAGAGAAAGAAAGAGAGCGAGAGAGAGAGAGAGAGAGAGAGAGAGAGAGAGAGAGAGAGAGAGAGAGAAAGAAAGAAAGAAAGAGA
>JAUZST010002779.1:0-17720 GCA_034779995.1 Parotocinclus haroldoi
ACACACACACACACACACACACACACACACACACACACACACACACACACACACACACACACACACACACACTCTCAGTGATGTTATGCGAATTGTGTTTATCTCAAACCCGGGGGCACCACCGTTTCTAACACACAGATCCGAGGTAAAGTTTGGGTCCTGGTGGTGCCTTCTGATCAGGTCAGGAGTCACCATGTGCCCCTGATAGGCAAACAAAAAAAATGCCAAGGCAAGAAAAAGCAAAGCAAATCAAGAAAAACTCAGAGAAAGAAGAAAGGTAAGAACATGAAAAAGTGACATGAAAAAGAAAAAAAAATAGGTAAGAAAAAGGATAAAACAAACAACAAAAGAGAAATAAAGAAAAGAAAAAGCAAGACAGAGCATGGAATGAAAGGAAGGACGAAAAAAAATAAGAAAGAATAACCAGGCAAGGAAATGGAAAAGTTAATAAACAAAATAAAAAGAAATAACCAGGAAAAAAAAAAGCGACAACGAAAAGAAAACGAGATAAAAACAATGCAAAATGTTTTTGATGAAAACTAACAAAAGAAAAGCCTGGGAAGACAACGAAAGAAAACGAACAGCAGAGAAATAGAAAAGAAGCAAAAATGTTATGTAAAATGTCACTCCAACATGTATAGAAATATGTTTGTAATTCATAATAATATTTTTTTTAATTAAATAATCATTGATATAATGTTTTTTGCAAATTATTTGCAATTAATTTAACTAGAATACATAAAAAAAATAGAAATCCAGCTACAAATGTGTTTTATTTTTGGAATTATGGTTTTTAACTAATAATTTTAAACTAAATGTGTGATTTTCAGTAAACAAAAACAAGCAGGTAATAAAATTGTGGCTTAGCAAATGCAGTTGCATAAATAACGAGTTTCAAAAACGATATTAAGTTTATATTTTTAACGTTGATTTCTAAAAACGGTTAATAGTATCCGATCAAAAGAACCTTTTTTTCTGAAAAGTAATTAAAATTCTTAAAAATTCAAATTCACCCTGTCGCCTGCTTTACGGTTATACGTTTATGTATATGTATATATGTATAAGGCTGTTCTGTTTTAAATTTAATTTTAGTACTAATTTTATATATGACTTTAATCTACTTTTAAGTGTTTACCTGAACATCCAGGCCACCCATGGAGGTCGGGCCCCCTTTTTAAATCTTGGGTTCCTCCCAAGGTTTCTTCCTTCTACTGTCAGGGATTTTCCTTGCCACTAGGCTTGCTTCGTTTGGGATTGGCCTTTTAAGAACATATAAGATTATAAAACTGATTTGAGACAATGCTCCGTCATAAAAGCGCTAAAGAAATAAAGCTGAATTTATTTAGGAAATAAATTTACAGTTGCCAGTTCCAAATTCTCACTTTGATGCTTTAGAGATGCCGGTTGACCAAATCACACAAGAGAAAAAAAGAGAAAAAAACGACACGAGAAACGTAAAGAAGAACACGCTAGGGACCGAACGGAAAGAATCGAAATAAAAAAGAAAGGCAAGCAGGAGAAAAAACAGGAAAAAGAAGAGAAAATGGAAAGCAAAAAATGAAATAAAAATGAAGCAGAGGCAAGGCAAGGCAGGGAAGAAATGTAGGCTGTAAAAAAAAGAGACAATATAAGAAAGAAGTAAAAAAAAAAGACGAGGATTTGCTTTTCCCCAGAGAGGACTGGTCACTGGACCAGAGAGAATTTAGTAGCTCGTGACTCTGACCGACTGTTTACGACCTCAAATGAAAGCTTGCCCCGGCTTTGATTGCTGTTTACATTCACCATCCGCACAAAAACACAAAATAAAAGCACTCACTGTTCACTGATTCACGGAGAAAGCATTTTTATTGTTTTTTTTTTTTTAATAAGGCATGGCTCAGGAAGAAGTGGGTACGGGTAGCGGACCGGCCCGTCTGCAGTCCAAAGGGATTGCAACGATGTGGACCTTGATAAAGTCTCCAGAGTTTAATGTGCCTCATAACATGACCTTGCTACAGTCACGTTTTGTTACTCTCTCCACCCGTGGCTGGATACTTTTGACCCAGCGTCACCGTGCTGTTTGTAAAAACGAAACGAAGAAAAAAAGCCTGCAGATCCAAGCCGACGATCTTTAATCTAATTCTGTTCTGGTTTTTTTCCGCGAAAGGTCAAGCGTTGCCAGACGTATCGCTTTACAACTTTCTGCCAACAAACCGATGCTTTTTTACCGTTTTGACATTTTTCAACCATAAAAAAAAAGAAACAGGGAAACCCAGACCTCCACCGCTGAGCTTTTTATGACGTGTTCGCCCACGGGCACTAATTCAGTTCCGCCTAAATGCTGGGCACCTTTCTGGGCACCTTTCTTAATAATAAAAGTTACATTTCCTTTGATTTGATTTGCAGACGGTAAGACCGGTACAAACCCAAAACATTTGGATAAACAGATTTTTTTTCCTGTTCAGCTTTATTTCATTTGTTAACAACGCCAAGTTTTGCATTTCAGGCCTGCAACAAAACAAAAAAAAAACCTTCCAAAATAAAAGGTGACGGTTATTGGTGCGGTGGCGCCTGAGGGAGCGGAGGGAGAGCGCCCCTCTTCCGTTTCGTCTTTAGGACTGAAATTATTCCAGATTCGGAATCTGTAGAGGGAGAAATAATTACAGTGAATCGCTTCTAATCTTTCTTTAAGGAACTTGTCCCGGTCAGGGTCCCCTCCCTCAGACCCTGGAGTAGAAAAAAACATCAAATTGGACCCGTGTAAGCGTTTAGACCCCTCCAGATGATCCACAGGTGTATTTAGTGTCCGCCTTTAGATTTGTGTTCGCCCATAAAACGCTGACTAATCTGCATTTTGCTTCTTTTTCTTTTTCACGACTCGACGCTCCCACGACCGAAATGGTTCCCTCGCTTCGCGTTTTCTCCTCGGCCGCACGAGCGGTAATCCATCACGCCTGGTTTTTCTGCCTCTGCGCCCTTAGACGCTGCCTGTTTCTAATTCTCCTCTCCCTCCGTCCCACGGTTCGCAATTTGTACCCATTTCTCCACCTTTCATGTCATCCCTGACCTCGGGTCCCTCCTGAGCGGATGCTAAAAGCCCTTTACGGCCCTCGCGAGAGCCTTTACAGACCCTTTCATTCCCTCCAGATGAGACGTGGGACCGTAAGAGGATGCAAGGCAGATTCCAGGAGGCTCAGGAGGGCTGTGGAGAAGGATAAGATCCCACAGGCCCTCGAACCGTGTCTCTGATGGTGCAGAGGTCCATGAACGCCTGGGAGCTCTTTAGGATTTTCTGTTTCCTCATAAATGTGAGCTGAAACATCTTCAGATGTTTACACACAGTCCTAAAAGTGCATAAAAGAGAGCCTAGTCCATTACAAAGCCAGCTCCGAAGAGTTAGAGATTGTAAACCAAACATCCATGAGCCGAGGCACGATGCCCACCACTTCCAGTGCCCATGTACCTCCACCGGTGGATGGTCCTGTTGTCCATTTTGGGTCCAGTACTGAGCGGGGGCACCACACGAGCCAAGTTGTCTGGCTGTATCTCACACTAATCTGGCTCAGGCCTTTACTTTTCACATTTCTCTCCCTTCCAAATGTTTACATCCCCTACAATATTAAAGTTCCCCGGGGTCACCTTGCGCATTTAGGGTGGTGGTAACTTCAGGCTCCTGCAGATGGCGCTGCGCGGGGATGTTCCGAATATTGAGAAGAGGTGGTACAGTGCAGTGTCTTGATTTGGATTTGGATGTGGAGAATGGCCTGGTAAAAAAGGACTGATACCATTTGGGCCTCCCAATGGAAGTCGTCTGATTTTGCAGCTGCATCGTCATACGGGTGTACCGGCAGAATCCCAAAACCCCAGTTAATCGGAAATTCCCATCAGAATTATAACCCAAAACCATGCCATACTACCAACATACGGAGCAGAGTGGCACCCAGGAGGTCTTTCGGCTACTTACAGCGGGTGAGAAGACAAAAAAAAAAATCGGTCTGTTTATGACTGGCATTAACGGTTATTCCATCTGCCAGGGATTTAGGTCACTTAGGCCATTTAGGTTCCAGCACAAATATGGGGACTTTGTACTTTTAAGCGCCAGCTCCCTCTATTTTACACACAGTCAGGTATATAATTCAATAAGACCATTTTCTCTCATGCCCTACAAAAACTCTCTAGGGCTCGTCCGTACGCGAATTTGCCTTTATCCCCTAAATCTGCTCTGCACTGAATTAGCGATACCGCTTTAACACTGGAACCTCAAGCACGTTCGAAACATTTGGCCCGAGGCTCGGCGGACCTCCAGAGGTTCTCCGGTTGCAGCCTGAACGCAGACAGGTCTTAATAACATAAACACCTCGAGTTCTTTAAAGGGGTGGGCGAGCGGCGGTCGGAACCCGCGTAAAGGGACGGGGTGGGGGATTTTTGGCTGTAGGGCGTTTTGGCGACACAGATTAGCTCGGAATTGGCTGGAATGTTCCAATCTGATCTGAAATGTGAGAGGGATTGTTTCGTTTCACCTCGCCTTGCGTGAGGGTTTATGGTTTTAGCGAGATGCTCCTTCTCTAAAGAAACGATCTACATTAGTACTGCAATATGACTTTATTTTGCCACTGTCGCCCCTGGGCTTGCTCAGGTGGAATTGGCCTTATAAGATAATCTAATAGAGACAATGCTCCATTGTTAAAAAAAAAGCTCTATAGAAATAAATCTGACTTGGCTACAAAGAATTATGGACTAGAATCAAATAAGGAAACACAGTATGGCAGCACAGCTAAAGTGGATTCCTGTTGCTAGGCTCCTGCTAAATGGGCTATGAGGTGCAACAGCTTTGGTACATCATGGTCGTGCTGTCACTATGTCATTAATGCATGATTGCTATGGCACAGTTGATTGGTTGCTATAGGCTATGGTGTTGCTAGGTGGTATGTGGATGGTTGCTTCGGCATTGCTAGGTGATTGCCAT
Organism: Parotocinclus haroldoi; assembly: GCA_034779995.1. Taxonomy (NCBI): domain Eukaryota; kingdom Metazoa; phylum Chordata; class Actinopteri; order Siluriformes; family Loricariidae; genus Parotocinclus; species Parotocinclus haroldoi. The sequence goes on from JAUZST010002779.1 coordinate 4,946, forward strand.
GGTTGTGCTGCTATGTGCTTGCTAGGAGGTTGCAAATGTGTTGCTATTGTGTTGCTGTGTGCTTTTTATGTGGTTGCTATGGTGTTGCTAGGTAGTTGTTAAGGTTTTCTAGGTGGTTCCTATTGTGTGTGGTTGTTAGGCGGCTGCTAAAGTATTCAAGTTGGTTGCTACTGTGTTGCTATGTGGTTGCTAGGTGGTTGCTATGGTGCTGCTGGGTTTTTGCTATAGTATTCCAGGTGGTTGCTATTATGTTGCTATGTGGTTTCTAATTTATTCAAGGTTTGTTGTCACAGTGTTGCTATGTAGTTGCTAGGTGGTTGCTAAGGTATTCCAGGTGGTTGCTATTGTGTTGCTATGTGGTTGCTATGCTGTTTCTGGGTTTTTGCTATAGTATTCCAGATGGTTGCTATTATGTTGCTATATGGTTGCTAAGGTATTCAAGGTTTGTTGTCATGGTGTTGCTATGTAATTGCTAGGTGGTTGCTGTTGTGTTGCTGTGTGCTTTCTTTGTGGTTGCTATGGTGTTGCTAGGTAGTTGTTAAGGTTTTCTAGGTGGTTCCTATTGTGTGTGGTTTTTAGGCGGTTGCTAAAGTATGCCAGTTGGTTGCTATTGTGTTGCTATGTGGTTGCTAGGTGGTTGCTATGGTGCTGCTGGGTTTATGGTATGGTATTTCAGGTGGTTGCTATTATGTTGCTATGTGGTTGCTAAGTTATTCAAGGTTTGTTGTCACAGTGTTGCTATGTAGTTGCTAGGTGGTTGCTAAGGTGTTCCAGGTGGTTGCTGTTGTGTTGCTGTGTGCTTTTTTTGTGGTTGCTATGGTGTTGCTGGGTAGTTGCTAAAGTTTTCCAGGTTGTTGCCATTGTGTGTGGTTTTCAGGTGGTTGCTAAGTTATTCCAGGTGGCTGCTATAGTGTAGCTATGGTGTTGCTAGGTGGTTGCTAAGCAGTTGCTATGGTATTTCAGATAGGAATAATAGGAAAGGTTTGGTAAGCTTCGTGTTTAACGCTTAGGCTTCACAAAAAATGTAACGTACGCAAATGATCCAGCACTTTTTCATTAAATAGAGCGTTAATAATATTACATTTTTCAGCATATTTAATATTTATTAAGTTACTCAACATGCTAACCCAGGATTTATCTTCGTATAGTTTTAATGTTCTTTTGTTTTAATATTTAATAGATTTTTTTATCATGTTTATATACAGTATATCATCTAATTAAATCATTAAAAAAAGATTTCGTCTTTATATGGTATTAACTCTTGTAATAATTGTTATAAATAGGCTCTAAATATTTGGAGTTTGTGATCCGTTAAGCATTGTGATTAGTGTGTGTGCGTTAGATGGCCCTTTGGGCGATGTTAAAATATGGCACCATAGCCGAGCTTTAAATGTTTCTGCTCCACCATCCATCCTAAAGTAGTCGTGAGCAAGAGCGGCTTCATCGATCCGAGACTGACGTGGCCTCCAGCTGCAGCTCACATTTTCACAGGTGTTGGTCATACCACGCTAATACCACCGACACATTATTTAAGGGAAATACCGGGTCTGTGACATATCAAAAGAAAAGTCGATCAGATAAGGAAATGAATTTGCTGATCAATAATTAATCAGAAATATGAATAGAGTGAATATTTATTTATTAAAACATCAACAGAAATGAAGAACCAACCAATCCAATCTAAACCAATCCAATCCAAACCAAAAAGAAACCAAACTAATCCAATCTAAACCAAACCAAACCAAACAAAAAAAAACCAAACCAATCCAATCTAAACCAATCCAATCCAAACCAAAAAGAAACCAAACCAATCCAATCTAAACCAAACCAAACCATAAAGAAACCAAACAAATCCAATCTAAACCAAACCAAAAATAAACCAAACCAAAAAGAAACCAAACCAATCCAATCCAAACCAAACCAAACCAATCCAGTCTAAACCAAACCAATCCAATCTAAACCAAACCAAAAATAAACCAAACAAATCCAATCTAAACCAAACCAAAAATAAACCAAACCAAAAAGAAACCAAACAAATCCAGTCTAAACCAAACCAAACCAAACCAAACCAATCCAATCCAATCCAACCCAAACCAAACCAAAAAGAAACCAAACCAATCCAGTCTAAACCAAGCCAATCCAATCTAAACCAAACCAAAAAGAAACCAAACCAACCCAATCCAATCTAAACCAAACCAATCAAATCCAATCTAAACCAAACCAATCCAAACCAAACCAAACCAAAAAGGAACCAAACCAAACCAATCCAATCCAATCCAATCTAAACCAAACCAAACTAAAAAGAAACCAAACCAATCCAATCTAAACCAAACCAAACCAATCAAATCAAATCTAAACCAAACCAAACCAAAAAGAAACCAAACATTTCCAAACTAATCTAAACCAAAGCATTTCAATCTAAAATAAAATCTAAACCAATCCAATCTGATCCAAATCAAACTAAACCAATAAGGAACCAAACCGAAAACAATCCAATCTAAACCTTGAAATTCACCCTTTGTTTTTTCATCGATCTAAATCTGATAAAGTTCTGCTGAACGAATTCATTTAATCCAAACATCCAGTCTAATGATGATATACAAATCTACAAAGTTTAAAAACTGTCGATGAACCTGTTTTTACCAGAGCCCCTCACAATTTGTGTAGTTTGTGTAGATTTGAGTGTGTGGCAGTATTGGTATGGTGGCAGATGTTCCTGAGAGCTACGCAATTTCACGGTGTGTTTTGTGCAGATGTGTGTGCGCGTGCGTGTGTGTGTGTGTGTGTGTGTGGAGACAGTTGAAAGGATGATGGATCTCCCCTGGTTCTTAATCAGGTGGAGGAGCATCACGTTTCCTATCGATGGAGAGAGCCATAACGGTGCCCGATGGTGCCAGGCTGAAGCTGGTACCTGGTGATTCCAGTTTACTGGGTGGTTTGGTGGGTACAGCCACCTGCTGGAAGCCATCGAGTCTGAGGGTACATATCTTGGACGATTAGGTTCATTGGTGGGCAGATGAATCCCCACTCGTTCTCTTTATAATGTGTGCAGCATGTGGTTTTGTCTTGTCTTGGTAAAGATGCCACTTTAAAGGCAGTTTATAAAAACTCGGTGTACTTTTCTGCATTAATGCTGCATCACAGAAGCGTAAATGACCTTTACCAAGGGTCCGGACCCAACCCCGTACCCTGATAGAGCCTGGCTTTTGGACTTGCTCCTCATAACGGTCTGGATCCTCCTTTTTTATTTGTGGTCCGGAGAAAACAGACACGTTCATATATTGTTTATTTATTTATTCCTCCTATCTGCATATTTGTTTATTTATTTATTTATTTTTTTACATTTTTGTTTTGTTTAGTTTTGTTGTTTATGTTGTGTAATAAATAAATACTTTATTCGTCTTTGATCGTTTCTTTTCTGTATTTCTTTTTAGTTAATTACATTTTTCTTTTTGTTCTTTCTTTCTTTCTTTTCAGACCTTGTATGTATTTATTACTTAATTTTTTACATCTTTGTTTGTTTTCTGGGATTTTTTTGCTTTCTTTTTTATAACCCTATTTATTAACGTTTTAAGTGGTATTTGTGAATGTAACAGGTTATTTATGTTATATATGCTATAAAGTAATCCCTTATCCGTGTGTTTCTATCAGCTTTTTGAAACCACATCATTAATTATTTTTTTTATCTCACTTATCCCTGTCCCAATATTTTTTGAAGATCTTACAGGCCTGAAATGCAATGATGGATGTTTATTAAGAGATTTACAAATGTAAAATATCCTGGCTGATTTGGTGTGTGTGTGTGTGTGTGTGTGTGTGTGCGTGTGTGTCTGATGATAATAATAACCATTTCCATAACCCTAAGCCGTCGTCCCGTAGCCATTCTTTGATACAGAAACATCAGAAACCTTCTTTCAAAAGGAAATGTGGAATTTCCCACATTCTTAGACCCGCCCCTCTGCTTGAACCGTCCGATGATTGACAGGTCCCGCCCCCAACAAACTGATCTCAAAGCCCTAAAAAACAAGTGACAGCAGCTTAGAGGGAGGTCAGGTGTTTGTGAGACTGGAACAAAGAGCTCGTTTAAAATCGGTTTACGCTTTGATCTGACATGAAAGCTTTTTTAATAAACAACAATAACGTCGTTAATTCCCTTAGATGTGAGGAAATCGGATCATTCTGAAGCTCCCTGGATGCATTCGGAGCACGTTGAAAAAGGGATCTCGCTCAGAGATCAAATCAATCTAAATTGAAACATAAACTTGACAGGTTTTCAAAGGTAAAAAAACGGGGATCTGGCAACCTCTCCTATTTCACCCAGTTATAGATTAAAAACTATAATATGAGTTAATTGGCGGGGCATGGCAACTGCACACAATACTACTGTCTGGAAGTCAAATTAAGCAGGCTGATAACAAGGTCTGAACTTGATTACAGTAATCAGATTTCTCACAGCTTGCATGCCCATGCAATTACAATTACAATCAAACCAGCTACGGTGTCCAGATCTGCTTCTTCTTAATTATTTACCTCCTTTTGGAGATATTTAGATAGACGTGATACAGGATTCCTATGGCAACGCTTTTTAGTTTAATTTGGTTTAGGTTGGATTGGTTTGGTTTAGATTGGATTATTTTGGTTTGATTTGGTTTAGATTGGATTGGTTTGGTTTTATTTGGTTTAGATTGGATTATTTTGGTTTGATTTGGTTTAGATTGGATTGGTTTGGTTTTATTTGGATTAGATTGGATTGGTTCGGTTTGATTTGGTTTAGATTGGATTCATTTTATTTGGTTTAGATTGGATTGGTTTGGTTTTATTTTGTTTAGACTGGATTCATTTTATTTGGTTTAGATTGGATTAGTTTGGTTTTATTTGGTTTAGATTGGATTAATTTAAATTAGTTTAGATTGGATTGGTTTGGTTTGATTTGGTTTCGATTGGATTAGTTTGATTTGGTTTAGATTGAATTGGTTTGGCTTTATTTGGTTTAGATTGCTTTACTTATTATGCGTGGTCATTTTAAAACATAAATACAGGCTTGACATTAAATAATGGTATGGAATCGAAATACAGGTAGGATCACTCCCTCAAAAATCTTAAGCCGCTAAACATCAAGCACCTTCACACCTTGGCCGGACTTATGAATCAAATTTATGGACGATGAATATGTAGCAACATATTTAACATGCCAAGAAGGGGTTAGACCAAAAATCAAAAGTGCGAAAGCTTGGGTCGACAAAACGACAACCGAAAAACAAAAAGCACAAGCACCATCTGCATAGACTGACCGACGTACGGACCATGCCATGGGACCATCTGAATCCAAGCCCTGTTTTTTTTTCTTTTTTGTAGGATTTAAGCAGGTCAGAAAACCAAATTCACCCAAAGCGTCGTCAATCCAGAGAATCTGATCTGGATAATTTGAGCTGGACCGTGAAGCAGCTTTAATAGCTGAATTCTCTGATTAAGATCAGCTCAGGAAATCCGATAATAAAGCAAAGCTGGAACACGACTGAGCCGCTCGAATAAACCACATACACACTGCGGTGAGGTTCAGGGGTTTGGCGGTTTGGGCTTTTTTTTTGGGGGGAAGGGGTATAGAAGTTTATTTAAGGCTGTCAGGATCTAGATGAAGTGCTGGAACGTCACAGAAATCCAAAAAATGCCACAAGATGATGGAGCTTGATTTGTTTCTACTGAAACTACAGTCTGTGTGTGTGTGTGTGTGTGTGTGATTATTAGCACATATGTTTTGTCCATCTGTCCATCACTGTCATAACAGTTGGAAAATGCACTCGGCTCCAGAAATATAAATATGACAAAAATCAAACTGCTGCTCCAAAAGCTGCATCAAAAAAAGCCTGAGGAGCACATTTCAGGGCCTAAAGGGTAAGGGTACGAACCTAAACTAAAGAGGGGTGATCTCTCTGCGCTCCCTCCCTCAGAACCATTGTTCATCCATATCTGATAGGAGCACATGAGTAAGGGATTAGTTTATCCAACCTTTATCAAGCTCTACAATCCACACAAAGAAAGAAAAGTAAAGACAGACAGAAATAATTAATGACATAAAGAAAGAAAAAGAAAGACAGACAGGCAGAAATAGATAAAGAAGCAAACAAACAAAGAAAATATCCAGAAAAAAAGAACAAAATGACTGTAGAAAGAAAACAAAAAGGCAAACAGAAATACAACTAATTAAAAAAGAAGAAAGTAAAGAAATACAGACAGAAATAAAGGGATAAACAACGAAAGACAAAAGGCAAAAGAGAAACAACAAAAGGACTGAGGAAAGGAAAAAAAAACAAAGAACAAATAAATAAATAAAGTGAAGAAAGACAGGCACAAAAAAAGAAATAAATAAAAAAGGACTAAATGAAGGAAATAAATAAATACAGACAGAAATAAAGAAAGAGATAAACCGAAAGACAAAATACAAAAAAAGAAAGAACAAAAAGATTGAGGAAAGGAAAAAAGACAAACGGAAATAAAAGAAAGAAAAAAAGGGCCTAGAGAAAGGAAATAAATAAATACTGACAGAAATAAAGAAAGAGATAAACCGAAAGACAAAATACAAAAAAAGAAAGAACAAAAAGGACTGAGAAAAGGAAAAAAAGCAAACAATGAAGAAATAAAGAAAGACGGACAGAAATGGAGAAAGAAATAAAAAAAGGCCAAAAAAAAAGAAAAAAGAAAGACAGAAATACAGGACGCGAAAGGAAAAAGGACTACAGGAAGGAAAAAAAAAACGTAAGGAAAGAAAATAAATAAATACAGAGATAAACAAAGAAAGACAAAATACAGAAAAAGGACAGAAGAAAGGAAAGATACAAACAGAAATGAAGTAAAGAAGCAAATAAAGAAATCAAGAAGGAATATAGAAAAAGAAAGAATGAAAGTACTAAAGAAAGGAAGCAAAAAGGCAAATGCTTATGCTTATGGTTATGGTTATTTTGGATTGCATGACCAACATTTTCCTGAGCTTTGCTTCGTCTTCCGTTAGGATTTGCTTCTGTAATTCTGAATTTCCTATTCCATCAACGATAGCAAAGCTTCCTGGGTGGGACGGAAGCATGATACTACCACCACCATGTTTCGCAGCTCCGATATGGTTTAATGCTTGGTCTCATCCGTCCAAAAAACATGTTTAGAACTCATGAACTTGCGCCAAAAGGCGTTTTCGCACCGGAGGAACTGACTTTTCCTGACTTTATCAGCTGGAGAATGCGTTTGTGGAACTGTGGAACTCGTGTAGTTTTTTTCGTTCGTGTTCGTGTTCGTGTAAAAAAAATTTTTCATTTGGAAACCTCCCTCGTTTGTACCCTGGTGCACCTCCACAAACCTTCTTCGCCCTCTTTCAGGAGGTCCTGCTATCTGCTGTATGAAGGCCGGACAGAGGTTCGCGTGTGTAGGTCTGATTTCCAGATCAATTTTTACCTCCTGAACCCACAGGCCTCCACAGATGGCTGCTTCTCTGCTCAGCCACAGACAGAAACAAGAAGAAGTTGCCTGAGGCCAGGAAGAGCTCATCAGACACCCACATGTCCTGGACGGCTCGCTCGCATGCAGCTCCAGATCGGCCCCGGGTTTTTCGGCTGAGTGCTCGCGTCCTGTTTGTCGTCTCGCCTTAATGAGGAACCTCTTGTTGGGGGTGCCTCGCCCTGCAGGAAGGGAAATGTCCGAAAAACAAAACTCATTGCACGAAATCGAACAGGCAACGGGAAGCGCTTACTTGTCGAGGTCCTGCTTAAACGTAAACGATTCTATGACACGATATGGTTTGTTCAACGTTTTCTGTATGTTTTAAGCTGCAAACGCCTGAACAGGGGTCTGATCCTTCAGCACGGATCTCCTGATGATGAAGCATGAGTGGAACAAGAGCTGACCTGCTGCTGGTCTGAAAACAAGGACCACTTAGGGAGCTGATTTTACATGGCCAGTTGTTACCATTGGTCACGAGATTAAAATAGTCCTTTCTCCTTCTCTGGATGATCATCTAAGGGCTGAGTGAGAACCAGATTTCTCCTTAAATCCATGGACAGTTTGAAACTACGTGACCACCACGAGTGTGTTTTATCGATACCGTTTTACATTTGGCTGTTTTTTATCTCCAGAGAAAGCGAACCTGGGCAAATTGTCCACAGATGTGCGTGAACATCATGCCAAAGACGTTAGTACTCCACAGCCTGGTCATTTATCTCCGACGAACAGTCCTTGCGTTTGCCTCTCACGGTCCTATCAGGACAAACGCAGACGGTACGTGAGGGCGGCCCGAGCAGAGCGGGTGGTTCGCATTATAAGGACGTGAGAACTTTCCGACTGCGTGCTTCATCTTTAGCTTTAGGGATCACGAGGGACCAGTGGACGACGTGAGCTACGGTTGGGTCAGGTTTGGGGAACATCTGCTGCTCCTCCGTCCGACGTCCAGCCAGTTTCCAAAATCAAACCACCGGGCACGCGGAGAAATAAAGTTATCTAGGGTTTCCCTCGCCAGGAGATGGATGGTTACGAGTATCGGTTTAATTTGGAACAGACTGACCCCCTTCTGTTTACAAAACAAAGCAGGATGGGACGTGGCCCAGGATTTTAGATTCTCAGATGGCAGAACTTCTGCCTGGTCGACCAGGTGGGGTACGAACCGAGGAGCTCGGTTGGCAGAGCACCAATTACCCATGCTAAGCCTTCCCAGGTCATATCCCACCTCTGGCAAGGTGAAGTCATTTTGATTGTGGATCAGGTCCACAAGAGGCAAGACTGGCCTGCACCAGGCAGGAGGTTCCGGGCACAGGCTCACCACCAGTCAGTGCCAGTCTCGGTCTTAGAGGCAAGTCGTTTCTGCCTAAAACTGGACTGAGCCACCAAAGTACTCCTCTGTTCGCCAGTTATGGCACGACATCCTTCAAACAGAACCAATAGCAGTTTCTCCAGCACTTTCTCAATGATTTTCGAAACGAAATGCACTTTCTTGATTTTATGCCATCTGCAGAATCAAGAGGAGAACATGCCAAACTGCACACAGGACCCATAGTTCTTTTGTCTTGAAAGGTCTGGAAGATACCTGGCCCTCGCATTCGTATCGAGATCTTCGTCAATTACGATGACGGTTACCGGCTTTCTGAAGCAGACCTCAGAAGGTTTGATTTGGCTGAGACTGGCAACGTGGTCAGGTTCTTTCCTGCTAACGCTTGGCCTCTCGCGTACGTCCTTCAGAGCCGAGCATGTTCATGGGCATCGACGTCTCCTTCATGCGGAAACCCTCAAAGAGAGCGGAAAGGATGAATCACAGAGCGTCTACGGCGAGCTCCCGAAGTGAAGCGCGTACGTCATGGTAAGACACGTGGGAGACAAAGCACTCACCGGAGACCATCGATCAGTATCAGAAGCTCCAGAGAGGAGCTTTTTATGGACGTCTGATGTCGAAAACGGCTTGGTTTTCTCATCAGGGCTTCAGCTGGATCCTCTAAACTCAGCGCCCAACGAGGAGTCCAAAATTCCAAACGCGGAATCTTTTCTTACTTCCCCAGCCGCTCCAGATCTCCAGCTCAGGTCCACGTTGGTCTCTCCCACAGAGCCAGCTGCTCACGTTTTTAGGAAGACCCTTCACCCCTTCGCTCTCTGCTCTCGTTGTTCTGCGTTTGGCGTTCGGTCTGCCATTGTATCTTCTGTCTGGAGGACGCGAGGCTTTACAGGGCTGAACTGTATTTGATGGTGCCGTGACCCCGCACTGAGCCGCCGTCCACCCTGACGTTTTTGCCGATCCTCTAATTAGGCCAAGTTTGTCACCTTCTGTCCTCCTCCTACGCCCTGCAGCACGTTATTGACCCGACAGAACGAGGAAAAGGCAGTGCAGTACCCACGAAGAGTGTTTGGGGAGTAAAGAAGGGGCAGAGGAAAACTGTGAGATGCTTACAAAACGATGTTCCTCAAACAAAGATTTGGAAGGGATTCCAATAATAATAGTTCCGCCAACCCACAGAGGGCGAACCAAACCGTCACCCACTGTCTCCGACGTTCAGTCTCTCGTTTCTCTAATTTGTCCCCGTTCCTCCTCCGTTGGGCTCAGCGGACATCTCCATGACGTTCCTCTCCTTTCACCACCTTCTCGCCAACCCATACGTTCTCTAAAGTAGCCGGTAGAGACAATGGACTCAAATCCTTTTACTTACAAAAGGACTGCGGACTCACAAAGGGCTTGGGAGAAGAGCAGTGTAGGACCAGAATGAATTACGGAAACAATGGAACAAAAGGACAAACAGGAATCTTTTCTTCTGCTGCATTCAGTTGTCCTCAGGCTTTAGATTGTTATTCTTAACTGCACTAAAAACTTCCCAAATACAGAATGCATGCAGATTTTTTTATACAGTGAAAGTACAGAGGATCGTCTAAAGGTCTAGGAGAGTCGTGAGCTGCAGCTCTGCACGTCAGCAAACGTTTATGGACGCTTTGGAAACGGCATATAAGGAATAAAAGCTGTTTCTTATTTTGACTTTGTTTCATTTTTTAATAAACATCAATTCATAAAAAAGCAATGGATGTTTATTACTTAAAAAAGAAAACAACAACAAATAAATAAAACTTAGGTTAATACCATCTGTAATGAAAGAAACATCAAAGAAAACAAGGAATCCATACTTCTCTGATTAGGGATTGTATTAATATTCTTCTTCCTCTTCTTCTTTTTCGTATTATTATTATCTTCTTGTTGTTCTTTTCATTATTGTTACTATTATTATTTTGTCTTCTTTTTCATCTTTTCATTATTATTATTACTTTTTTCTTATTATTATTTTTTCTTCTTCTAATAATAATTATGATTTATTTATTCTTTTTCTTCTTCCTTCTTCTTCTCATTATTATTATTATTATTATTATTTCTTTTTCTTCTTTTTCAAATTATTATTATTTTCTTCTTTTTTTTCTTTTTCTTTCTCTTATTTTTTTTCTCTTTTTTTTCTTCTTATGTTTTTCTTTTTCTTATAATTATTATTATTTATTTCTTTTTTTTCTTCTTCTTCTCATTATTATTTTTTTTTTCTTTCTTCTTCTTTTTCTCATTTTTTCTTCTTTTTCCTTCTTCTTCTTCTTTTTTTCTTCTTTATCATTATTTTTCTTCTTCTTCTTCTTGTTTTGTGTTTGTTCTTTGTCTTCACATTATGGAGGTGAGGGCGTGTTTCGTTCCACATCGATCTTCTTACTTAAGCATGGCTTAGTTAAGACTCGGGTTCGAATCGGAATTTGAACAGTATAGAGCGTTCCTCTAATCCAGCGTGTGGATTGTGGAGAAAGAAAAATGAGGCTGCATTGATTTGGGCGGCTCACACAGGGAGGTTTCAGCGCTCGGTCCGAGTTGTTGATGTTTCACAGTGATTTATTGATGCGGCTCAGAGCTGCCGAGTGTCAAAAAAACCCCAAAGACCTGGCAACCCGTCAGCCTTCTGTCCTGGCCTAAACTCTGAGAGTAAAGAAAAATGAAGCGCTGGTCTATTTTTCTTTATTTCGGCTCGTCTGCTTGTTCCTCCTTCCGTTTAACCGCCTCCTGCTGTCTTTCTCCTCGAGGGAGGAACTTTAGCCAAACGTGAAACCATGTGTAGTAAAGGAAAACAAAAAATGAGAATGCTCATCTATTTTAACTTAAAAAAAATAATCTGTAATCCTGAAGGGTCTGGGCACAATCCCTATTTCCATGGTGACGGTCCGTCCTAGATGCCTCTGAGCCCAGAGGGATGGGCGGAGCTTGTGGGCGTGGTTATAACAGGAGGCTTGTTTTTGGTACAGTAAAGTTGTAAGTGGTATTTGTGAATGTAACTCTGGATTATAGAGCTTGATTGGATAAACTAATCCCAACAAATCTAGACTTACCGATCAGAATAATAGACAGAGGAGCAATGATTCAGTACTCCTCCACTAGTGACCCCCCCAAAAAATTTTTTTATTTATTTTATTTTCTTTTTCTTTCTTTCTTTTTTCTTTTCTTTCTTTCTTTCTTTCATTTCCTTCTTTGTTTCTTCCTTTCTATCTTTCTTCTTTACTTTCTTTTTTCTTTTCTGTCTTTTTTCTTTTCCTTCTTTCTTTCTTTCTTTCTTCTCTTTCCTTTCTTTCTATCTTTCTTCTTTTCTTTCTTTTTTCTTTTCTGTCTTTTTTCTTTTCCTTCTTTCTTTCTTTCTTTCTTTCTTTCTTTCTTCTCTTTCCTTTCTTCCTATCTTTCTTCTTTTCTATCTTTTTTCTTTTCTTTCTGTCTTTCTTTCATTTTTCATTTCTTTTTTACTTTCTTTCTTTCTTTCATTTCTTTCCTTCTTTCTTTCTTTCTTTCTTTTTTTATTTATTTTCTTTCTTTTTTCTTTTCTTTCTTTCTTTCTTTCTTTCTTTCTGTCTTTCCTTTTTTTCTTTTCTTTCCTTCTTTTTCTTTCTTTTTTCTTTCTTTCTTTCTTTTCTTTCCTTTCTTTCTTTTATTTCCTTCTTTATTTCTTTCTATCTTTCTTCTTTTCTATCTTTTTTCTTTTCTTTCTTTCTTTCTTTCTGTCTTTCTTTCATTTTTCATTTCTTTTTTACTTTCTTTCTTTCATTTCCTTCTTTTTTTCTTTCTTTTTTCTTTATTTATTTTCTTTCTTTTTTCTTTTCTTTCTTTCTTTCTTTTTTTTCTTTCTGTCTTTCTTTTTTTCCCTTTTATTTCCTTCTTTGTTTCTTCCTTTCTATCTTTCAATCAATCAAAATGTATTTATACAGCGCTTTTTACAATGGAGCATTGTCTCAAAGCAGCTTTACAACAGTATAT
>JAUZST010002780.1:0-17720 GCA_034779995.1 Parotocinclus haroldoi
ACAAATTAGCCATAACATTAAAAGCACTGACAGGTGAAATGAACACTGATTATAAGTTACAATGACACCTGTCAAGCCTGAAGCTGACGTGTTCGAAGCAGAGAAATTTGTAATGATTTTCTTTGTTTACGATTTAGGGGTCAATGAACTTTGTAGTTGTGCAGTTACAACCTGTAGTCCATCTGTTTCTCTACGTACCTTGTTAGTCCCCATCACTATGTTCTCTAATGCTAAGGACCTCCATGGGACCAGCACAGATTCTCAGTACTGCAGTGACACCAATGTGGTGGTGGTGTGTTCAGACACAGCAGTGCTGCTGGAATTTTAACCCACCTCAGTGTCACTGCTGACCTGAAATGGTGCTGAGAATGATCCACCACCTAAATTATAGGACCTGATCCGTGGCGCCTGTGGAGGACGATGGCCTATGGTAGTGTTGGGTAGGGGTTATACCCTTACTGTAAGCAATAGCCAGTTAATTTATTTAGTACTATTTAGTAAACAATCAATGCCAAGAAAGTTCACACAACACTTAGTTCATTGTCACTAGGGCTGTGCAAAATGATTAGTAAGAGTTAAATTGTGCACTTCTATCCTGAAAGGCAGAATGTTTTGTTTTCCTCCAATGATAATGTAGCTTCCTTACAAAATCCTTACATTCATTTTTTTTCCTGTTTACATTACATGTAATAGCAAAGATGACTCAGTGGTTACGAGACAATTGATTTAAATATGTGGGATTTGAGTTCCAGCACTGAAAACCTGCCAGTGCTGGGCCCTTGACCTAGGCTCTGTTGTAAGATTGTTTTACTTGTGGGTCACTCTGAACCAATCAGTCTCTCTGTCTGTCTCTCTGTCTGTCTCTCTGTCTGTCTGTCTGTAGGACCAGACCAGTTTGCAAGTGTAGTTTAGGTAATAAACGTCTAGGTTTGTAGTTTATGTTGGTGTGTTTTGGTTGTTGGGTGATAATTATTAAAAACAGCAAGTGCTGTGTTTCCCCACCTTTTGTTCTTGAAATGACTTCGGGTGGTTTCATTTATTTTATCTTTGTAAAGCACATTCCTGTAGGTGGCAAGGCGACTGAGAAAAAAAATCAGTGTTTCTGCATTGCTCCGATAAACTACAAGTTCTAGTTCCTCTACTAGTTCCACTTTTACCGTATTACTGTGACGTAGTAAAACAGGGAGACCAGAGACAGACGTTAGTGAGACTGATTTTTCTTGGTTTGAACCGGTGTATTAGTTTTTTGTAGATGTTCTATAACGTAATGAAATGCTGAGCAGTTGGGACAGTCCCTGAAAACCGAAACGGAGCTTAAACACACCTACGCGAGCGCGTGCCCACACTTACATGGTCTGTGGCTCGCAGGCAGGGATAACAAACCAGAAATATTATATAAACTAGAATTAAAAATATAAATGTCCACCGTGCACTGTGTATATGTTATCTTTGTCTGTGTAATGCAGTGTTTTTTTTTTTCATTTCCAAGTGTGTGTGTGTTTGTTTTGTGAAATCCCCGCTCACTGAGAAGTGTGAGATTTCCTTCCTAACCACAAACTTTTCTTCTCCTCCTATGATTCATTCACCCTTGCCTTTCAACTCTACATTCACCCCAAACGCGTGTGTGTGTGCGCATGCGTGTGTTTATGTGTCTGTGTGTGTGAGTGTTTATAAAAGAGAGTGTGTAATATTTGTATTGTGTGCAAATGCCACAGGTTTCAGAATGCTGCAATGTTGAGTTTCAATACTATTTTCTTTTGGCATGAAAATTGACTACAGTTTTTCTTCTTTTTTTTCCTCACACTTCATCGTCTTTATTTCCCCGTCATACTTTATCCACCACTATTTTTGTCTTTCTCTCGCCCCAACTTTCCCTTTTCTTATTGCTTCTCTTCTGCTTCTCTTCTTCCTCTTCTTCCTCTGTCTATACCTCCATTTGTCTTTCGTTCTATTCTGCTCTCTCTCTTTATCTTTCCATCGCTCTCTTTCTATGATCTTATGTATAATTGATTGCTCCTTCTGTAGAGACTTCATTTGCAGCTCTGAATAATGAATGAGACAGAGAGAGCGTGCACACACACACACACACACACACACACACACACACACACACACACACACACACGTGTCTCACTATTTTTTGGGAACATTCCACTGACAAAATGATTACTATAGCCTATTAACACACCACTGACACCTAAACTTAACCTCAGTAACCTAAAGCAAATCTTTTGAATTTTGAAGAATTTTTTACAGTACAGTTGTAGTTCTTGTAACCCAGTTTGTCAATTGGGGAAAGTATTCTCCCCAATTCCCGAGCCCCGTAATGTACAGGTTTCTACTCTGACATTATTCCCCAGTCAACCGTACCCAAGTCAAATACACACACACACACACACACTATGGTCAGTTTGTCTTTTTGTGGGTAGTAATCATATCATCAGTATTTTCTGACTTCAAAAGACATTTGTAAAGCAAAAAAAGCCATTTTCCTTATGATCAGCAAAATGTCCACACAAGGTAAAAATCCCTTGTGGGGACATTCAGTAATCCCCAGGGTAGGGGTTGGGTCTGTAGGTGGCACATGACCAGACCGGTGGTGCCCTCGCATTACAAATTCGACATATGAATATGAGATGTGAAACATATCCTTTCAGTTCAATATTTGGTCATATGGGATGGTTTGGACATCTGTACTAGATGTTGTGGATTTTATTGAGCCATTAATAAAGTCGATTAATCTCTGGAACCTACCTAAAGCCTTTGCATATAATTTTCGTTATGTTTTAATCCAGATTACAGCAAGGTGTTAGTTGTTGTGTAGCTTCTTTCCTTTTAGAACATCAACAAAACGTGCAGTTAGACCAGGGGTGCCCAAACTTAAAACTCACATGCACAAACACCTCCAAAACTGCTAGCTCTGCATTTCTCGGCAGCAATGTGG
Organism: Parotocinclus haroldoi; assembly: GCA_034779995.1. Taxonomy (NCBI): domain Eukaryota; kingdom Metazoa; phylum Chordata; class Actinopteri; order Siluriformes; family Loricariidae; genus Parotocinclus; species Parotocinclus haroldoi. The sequence continues at coordinate 2,945 of JAUZST010002780.1, forward strand.
AACTGAAACAGTCTATTTAAAACTGTGTGTGTGTGTGTGTGTGTGTGTGTGTGTGTGTGTGTGTGTGAATGTTGCTAATAGGATGAGAGCTGTGACCAGGTCTAGTCTCTTGGGCTATTGTGTATGGGAGCGTGACATCATGCCCTTACAGTCCACCATTTCGGCTTTGTCACACAGTATCTTGGTTGTGAAGAACTTCATGTCATTTATCAGTGAGAAAATAATATGGCTAACATTTTTGTGTTGGTGCTGCACAGGGTTAGGGAGTTGGGCTCAATCCTTGACCCTGTTATTGATTGTGTAAGATTTGGGATGTTCTCTGTGCAGACATTTGTTTCATCTGTTTGGAAATCATACATGGAAACCATACTGTAAGTTGTAAGTTCAGATAAATCATTCTTTGCAATTGCAATTAATTTGCAACAGATTAATGAAGGAAGGAATGTGAGTGAGTGAGCAGGTTATAAATTGCGATTAGACCCAAAGCAACCCTTACAGAAGATAAATTAATAAGTAAATAATGAATGGCATTAAGAATGAGCAAGTGAATGAGGGAGGAGAAGAGTGAATGTGTGAGTGAATGAGTTAGTGATGCCTTGGGTTTAAAGTTTGAGCATTGATTATGGACTCAAGCCAACGGTTACAGAAGATAAATGAATAAGTGAATGAATGCATGAGTAACTGAACAGACAAGCGAATGTGTGATTCACTATGACTGGCAACCCTTAGAGAAATTAATGAATGAGTAAAAAATGCACGTGTCTGAATGAATGAGTGAATGGATGAGTGAGTGTGAGATGATCTGTAACTCTTTAACTCTGCATGGCTAGTGTTTTAGAATGCGCTCTGGCCATGAAGCAGTGCTTTCAAAGAATAAATGAATGAATTAGCGAGTTAATGGATGAAGGTAGTCTCCCCTCGCCCAGTTTATTCGAGCCTTGTCTCGCCCTGTCTCGCTTCGCCATGCTTAGACCTTTGAATCTCGCCTTGCCTAGATTATTGGAATTTTGCCTCGCCTACGTCCATGTCCCTCAGCTGTTAGAGGCCGTCTCTGTTTCCCCGGCTATTAGATGCCGTCCATGTCCATGTCCCTCGGCCGTTGGAGGCCGTCCATGTCTCTAGGCTGTTTTTGCTCGTCGCCCGTTGGGACTGTTTTCGGCATGCCGTTTTTGTCTCTCTGGCATTTGTGCCATTCTGATCCCTTGGGCTTGTGCGACGTTCTCGACCCTTCGGCTCGCTTGCCGTTCCCGGCTCACACGGCCCGCTCGCCGTTCTCGGTACAATGGCCCGCTCACCCTTTCTGTTTGTTTTCCTTTATGATTTTTTTTATGCAGGCAACCTTAGTTTGGTGTTTTTGTGGACCCATGGCTTCCAGGCTGTTTTCTCTGGACCCATGGCTTCCAGGCTGTTTTCTCTGGACCCATGGCTTCCAGGCTGTTCTCTCTGGACCCACGGCTCCCAAGCCGTGTTGTTTGCCTCTTAGCCATGACTCTGGGTTCCTGCTCTGCTGAAAGGAGGTGCGGCTTCCCACTCGCTGTTTGGGACTACGGGAGGACTGCAAGGATCATTGCTGGGATGTAAGGCCGACTTGGACTTGGATGCTCGTACACCTCCAAGCTCCTCGGCTCCGGACCCAGCTCTTAATGCTGCTATCAGCCTCCCCCTCAGAGCTCATGGAACTTGGCAGGGCCTGTTTTTTGTCCCTAGTACGCCTACATCTGGACCCGTTAGGCCTCCTTAATGGATGAATGAATGAATAAATTACTCAGAAAGGTACACTTGTAGTGCGGAGAGCTTCTGTCTACTTCTGTGCCTATTGTCGTTTTGTCTTTTTGTGGGTAGTAATCATATCATCAATGTGTTCAAAAGGACATTTTAAAGGAAATTTTAGCAAAAAAGCCATTTTCCTTATGATCAGCAAAATGGCCACACAAGGTAAAAATGCCTGATCTTTCTATCCTTGTGGGGACATTTGGTCCTCACAATGGTACATATTGTCATGCCCACAGGCGGCGCCATCTTGTTGAACTCTCATCACACGCTTCCATGCACTCATTGCCCTCACCTGGGACTCGTTTGGCTCTACCTATTTATACTGCCGTTTTGCCTTGCTTAGACGCTAGGTCTTGATTTGACTACCGGGCGGTTAGGACTTTGCACTGTTAAAATATCTATCAAGGTCTATATTCTACCTATTTTACATAACTAGTTCCCTAATGACTGTGGTGCTGTCATACCTACATAATGTCACACCTAACTGCCCAATGTGTGAGTCAGCATAAATAAGGGTGTGGTACTATGCCAGGCTTGTGTTATTAATTGGTTAAACTTGGTAAGGTAATTGCATTTTGGATCACAGAGAGGTCAGTCGTAAAGTCATAAAGTCCAGAAGTGGGCTGGCACCCACTAAATACTGCACTCAAATAAGTCTGAATGAGAAAAGAATTTGTGTTTCTCTCCCTGTGTCTGTGTCTGTGTGTGCATGTGCGTGTTTGTGTTTGTGTGAGAGAGAAAGACACTGACAGAATTCCACCAGTTCGGTGAGTTCATCCATAATGTAGTTCACCGATAAAATAAATGCTCTGAGACTGAAATGTTCCATTAATGACACACATGAGGTGAATAGATACAAACACAAAACAAGAACCAGAAAAAAACCGAGCGACATCAGAGTTACACAGTGGAACACAAACAAACGCCAAAGCTTAGTTGATAGTGATTGGTAGGGCAAAAACAAGGTCCAAGAACAACACAAGGGCCGAGGATCGGTACGTGGCAAAAACAAGGTCCGGGGAACGATAAAAGCAGCATGGACAAGGAACGGAAACCAGAGTCAAAACGGAAAGTTAGGTAAACAACTAAAATACAAAAATGAACATAAAACGGGAAGCTAGGACGCGAGGCGCTAACGGCGAGGTAGCAACGCGAGACTTTGCAATGCAGCGTAGCAAGGAGGGAGTATAAATAACAAGAAGGTTGCTAGCGTGATAGGAGCAGTAATGTTGCTGGAAACGCCCGTGGGCGTGACACATTTGTACTGGTAACTATTAATGTCCAGTTCCGATCATCGTCAATTTGCTTTAACGACCGATGTTTAAACAACGATAACAAATTATAATAGGACATAAATAGAAAGCTGGTCAAAATTAAAGCAAAGTTCAGGATGTGTCATTTAACTGCCATAAACGTTACGTCATCCTTTGATGTTTAGTTTACATATTTATTTAATATCTTTTCATGAATACTGATGTATTTGCAGTAAGCAAATACAAGTGTGTGTGTGTGTGTGTGTGTGTGTGTGTGTGTGTACGCTTTCAGGAGTCCCAATTTTCTCTGCCAAGAAAATGGAAACATTTGTACTCTGCTTAAAGCTTTTAAAGTGTTTAAAAAGCATTGCCTGTTTTAGAAATGAGTGTTTATTCAAGTGGACTCATTCCCTCTTTGTTGTGTGCAGCCAGCGAGGTATGTTTACAATACATTTTTATTTTGGTTCTTCAGCGTGTGATTGTTAATTAACGTATCATTCCTTATCCTTCAAACGTATCTATCGTTAGGAGTGTTATGTTCAGGTAAGTTTTTCATTTGACTATTGATGTCTATTTTACATTCAAATTTTATTCTTATTGGGTGTAACTGGAACTGTGCGATCAAAACATATGACGAGAATGACGATAAAACCTCCCTGAATCCTTGAAAAGGTAAGCATCCGAGACACTTCCTGAGAAATCTCACATTGTGTGTTTTGCAGATAACATATACATTGATTATCAATATATAATTATTATAGATTCGTCATTGGTTATATGTGTTTAATGACTATGGACTAAAAGGAACAGAGTTTAAATCCCGCCTCTGCTAGTCTGCCACTGTTGGGTCCTAGAGCAAGGCCCTTAACAAATAGTTGTACCACGGACGTCTATGCAAACAGACGTTATGTGCCACATACTTAAATCAATTTAAGGACTGTCCTTGCTCCCTGGGCTCTGCATTTGGGTCCGTCCCATGGTGTCTCATTACGGTCAAATATGGTCCAGTCAAATGTTTGTTTGAGTCGCGGCTCACATTGATCATTTTATTTATTTTTATTCCCACCACGTGCTCATGATTCTACGCAGGACACTGTGCTTCCAGTAGCACTATGCTAGTAGTTCACGATGCTATGATATAAACTAGATGAATCTTATTCTTTTCCAGTAAATCATGGAGATCTTAATGCATCTTAATTAATGAATCCATTCATTCAGTCGCTCTAAAGATTACGATAGGCCCTGGACCACGATGAGTCCTCTTGAAGGTGAGATGAGCGAAGTTAAGAGTGAAATTATTGAATTAATAAAGCAGTTTCAGTAGTGTTATGTGTTTCTGTTGTGCTTCTTTGCGTTTTTTGTTGGTCTTTTTAGATTTTAGATACGAGTCCTTGATGAATAGACAAAGGTTATCTTTCTTTATGTAGTTCTTTCATTTAATAGACCGACGATGCGAGAGAATGAAAGGGTGCAGAAATGCGACAGACGTGGGTGAAGACAGACGGTGGGAAAGAAAAGGGCTTGGGTTAAACACACATGCGCGCACGCACGGACACACGCACACTGCTGCGTGTTATTTTTCTGATGAGAATATCAAGGTCACTATCCAGTCATAACGATACTTCAGTCTGCATATCTCACATCTTTCTGTCTGAATCATAACCTACGCTACAGAAAACACAACACACACACACACACACACACACACACACACACACACTGAGCTTGGTAATTACGAACAGATTGAGTACAAAATGTTAATGAAAAATGTTTCCGATGGAAACGCTGCTTTCAGCACCGCAACTGTTAAATACCAGTGCAAACCACAGGAGAAAAACCCTGATCCCTGATCTTCATCTCAGAGAAAATAATAGACACAGCTGGCCTAATCTAACAACACACACACACACACACACAATTTTACTTTTTATGCTTAATCATTCAATCCAGGCTGGACAAATAACATGAACCTACGGGTGCAGTTCAACCTCCTTTAGTTGGAATTCTCCTAAAGCCTTTTTCACCACTGTGCTCTTGGTGTGATCTTTGCATGATGTGTGCTCATAGGGAGGGTGAATATGCTTCATTTCTTGCTTTATTTCATGCTTTTTTATTGTTACTAGAAATACACTGCTCACAAAAATTGTGAAATATCCACATATGAAATATTCCCTAGTATTTAAGGATGCCTACTCTAATTTCATAATCATGAAACACCTTGTGCTCTGAAATGTGAAAATTGAGAACAGTACATTCAGTAATTTCTGAACACACTCTTGTTTGCAAGTGTGTGTTTGTGTGCGTGCGAGTGTGTGTGTGTGTGTGTGTTTACTACAGGGATGAGTCACAAGGCCACTCTACAAAATTTCTACAGTTTCAGTCAGGAAACCGGTATGGTAATACACACACACACACACACACACACACACACACACAAATGCTCATGTACCATTGGGAATTTCCAGCAAAACAGCCAACCAAGAACATGTTAAACATTTCAACAGAAAAAAAATGTTTTAAAAAGTTACATTTTACATTTCTTGTTTTTTGTATTTATTTCGGTAACAGCTGACATATAAAGTAAAAAAAAAAGTCGCCAAATTGTAAATGATGATTAAGAACATGATTACACTTACCAGCCATTTTATTAGGCTCACCTGTTCAGCTGCTAAGTAACTAATCAGCCAATCACATGACAGGAACTGATGTGGCCTTGTTGGTGGTGCTAGATGGGTTGGTCTGATTATTTCAGAAACTGCTGCTCTACTGTGATTCTCACACACAGCGCCATCTTTAGGGTTTACAGAAAATAGTCCGAAAAATAGAAAATATGCCGTTCTTTGTGAGAGCATGTTTCTTTTGTCACAGAGGCACTCGCTGTCCTATGACTGTCCTCTTTGACTTGAGTATTAATTTGAAGTCTGGTAGCACCGGGGCTTGGTGGGGCGGCACCGCTGCATCACAGCAAGAAGGTCCCGGGTTCGATCCCAGGGCGGGGCGGCCTGGGTCCTTTCTGTGTGGAGACTGCATGTCCTCCCCGTGTCTGTGTGGGTTTACTCTGGGTACTTTGGTTTCCTCCCACAGCCCAAAGACATGCGTGTTAGGTTATTTGGTGTCTCTAAAGTGGCCCTTAGTGTGTGTGTCCGTGTGGATTAAGTGGAACTGAATGAATGGATGGATGGATTTGAAGTCTTTGGATTTAAGCAATTTCTGTCACAGAACCTGATAATCTAGTATTATACAATTTTATTTAGCAAATCTTTGGGGATCTTAGTCCACGGGATACACACGAACCTGCGATTTGAAAACAACATAGAGAAAGTAACTCAGTGATGAAGTGTCATATCAACACCTGTATTTTAAAATGACTCTGGCGGTAAAGCAAGCAAGCCATGGAATAATATTTTCCCTCTGACTGATCTTCATCTGGACTTAAACAAGATGCTTCATAATCTACATTTTGCTTTAAATATTAAGTCACTGAAAACACCAGCAGGTCTGTAAGACCTTAAAATCCTTGTGCTATGAGAAGGAGAAAAAGACCATATGCTGTCAAAGCGGACTAACTCAAATAAAGATACCACAATACTGTAAAGTGCAGACACCAATGCATTGATTAATTAATCCAAACCTAATATCATTTGTTAGGTTCCAAATAACAAACCATAATCTACCTTTTGCTTTAACAAAGACTTTAAGATATCAAACAGCGTTTGAATGAAGAAGCACTGCTTTACCACAAAGAGAAAATAGACTGTGCTGTGGTCAAAACTGAACAAAGACCACCCAGAGCTCATTGATACAAACGCATGAATTATTCTTGGAAACGTGTATGACCTTAGCAATGTTTCCTACACAGAGCAGAGACACTGAATTAATTAAGCTCATCGTTACAGGTAGGAAAATAGCATTGCGTCCTGCACCGGCTGAATATAAAACTGCCTCTCAAATCTGAAAGTGTAAAAACTCAAGTACAAACATTTCGGGGTTTCGTAAAGTTTTTCTTCACTATAATGGACACGAGGTCGTTTCTAAGGTTGACGCTTGTTTGTGAGAACATTTTTAGCAGATCTGTGGGTGTGCATTTTAAAGTGAATCCACAACATTTACTGAAAACGTATCGTTACTCTTTTACATGTTAATCCAAGTGTGAGGCAAATGTGATGCTAAATCACCGGGGTATATTCTCTGGGTCAAATCATTTCCAAAAACGTCTATATTTGGTGGTCTTAGCTTCTGTACGAAAATATCTCCTTCGCTCCATAGCTTAATGTCATGATCCAAACCTGGATAAATGTGGCTATGGGGATGTTAGTGATACATTTTCCAAACACCAGTCAAACTACAGTTTTGGCAGCTGAGGCGATATTGGGAATATATTCAATTCATAGCTAGTCGCAATGAAGGTCAGAGTGCAGTTTAATAGACGTTCCCCCACAATTCGGTTTACTAGAGTTTCCTTGGCACACGTACGGGTGTGTGTATGCATGTACACAGTATCCAACAATTACTGGAAACAAAACGGTTTTGAAACACTGAAATTTTACATCCTACCCAACACAAAATGTTCCCCAAACATTTCAAAACCATAGGCACAGAAAAGGGAGACAAGTGGTTCATTTTTAAAACATTAATAGAAAGCGTAATATAGGTAATGACTGATCTTTACACTGCCATCTAGTGGTTGAAGGCGCTTACATACAGATAAATAGATAAAATAATCCTTTATTATTACTACTACAATAGGGACATTTACAGATTAGTAATAGAGAGTGAGAATAGTAGTGAGAAAGAGTGAAAAATAATTTTGCTATATACTTTTACATCAGAATAAAGAAAAAGATAGAAGCAAGGAGAATACAGTATAGCGTGTCTGAGAGAGGGACGTGGGATCACCATCCTGCTGCTGAAACAGTGGCCCCTATTATCCGACTGAGGCACTTACAGGATTGGTGGATGAATAGTTTATTCCTAATGCTGATGAATAAAATTAACACTCAGGAAAAATGTACTGTGAAATTCCATAGTAAAAATGTAAACTGCTTGAGAGTTTTAATGTAAACGTTCACAGTTTGACCATGAAGTTCTGATGGTAATTTGGTCGCTTCATGGTTGCACTGTCAAATTTCGTAATAGAACTGTAAACTTGGTTGACTATAAACTGAACAAAAATGATTTCACAGTTCTACTATGGATTTTGATGGAAATTTGGTCACTTCATGGCCCTAATGTCAAATTTTCACAGTACATTTTTTTCCTGGGCGGCCACTCCACTCTACAGGTGTCGTGTGAAAGTACATGCAGCATAGATAACATAATAAAACATTTTTTCTAGCCAACATGCACTAAGAACCTAATTCGTCGAGTTCCGAGGTGGTCGAGAAACAGTTTAACCCTTTAGTAGTGACCTTTTGCTGTCTATCACTAAAACAGGAAGAAAAAATCAATTGGACTAAAAACTCTTCTAACTACTTTCTACAATGTTCAATTCAATTCAATTCTGTTTTATTTGTATAGCGCTTTTTACAATAGACATTGTCACGAAGCAGATTTACACTCATGCATAAACAGTTGTCACAAATTGGATTTTATTGCCCCTAATGAGCAAGGCAAATGGCAACAGTCGCCAGAAAAAAACTCCCTGAGATTACTGTAAGAGCAATGTGTAACATGCTGAAAATCGTGTTCACAGGCCTGTCCTATTGTAAGTAGTACTGCCTAATATGCACCCTCCCTACCTATAAGAATATAACTATGCAATATGATTCCCATTTACTGGTCTCCGTTTCATCTGACTGATCTTCTGGGGGTTTTTTCCGTAAAAACTGTAAAAACTCAATGCATTTTGGGTCCTGTTCAAACAAAATGATCAGTCATTTCAGTACGTATCATTTGCAGGCAATTTTAAAATACCCTTTATATTAACATGACAGTAGCCTAAAAAGACTGTGTGACTAAGGTAATGTCCAGACAACCTTTCACATAGGGCAATGCAGCTTTTAAAAGGCGCATACCTGTATAAATTGATTTATTTGTATATGATCGTGTATGGCACTGTGTTACTCAAAAGATTCGTACTGGAACTCGTTTGGTATACTTATTCAGACTATGGGAGAATATTTTAATAAGCACAATTCACATTTCACTCTTGTGGGGGAAGCTCAGCCTGTATTACCTATACTGAACACGAGATGGCGACACGCTGTAAAATCAGATTTTCCAACGTATGCCTTGGAGTTTCCCTTTGCCCTCTTAAATAACACTATTTAGGTTTACTTTGATTTTAGTATTTGCATAATTATGCCATATTTAAAAAGTGCGTTTTTAGTGATTGCCGGGCGAGCGTGAAGACCGACATACATGTGTAGGAAATGAATGCACCCTGTAGAGGGCGCCTGTCCAACAATTGACGTGTTTGGGAGGTGACGTTAGGTAAGAATTTTGAACCACGTGCTCTTCTGGCGTCTGTGTAGAGTTTGGTGCAGCATTTTCTCATTGTGTGTTGGTTGCTTAACCCACAGCCTTTCAAAAGCATGGTAGGGGTTAAACTGGCTGCTCCATAACGATCTTACCTTGCAGTGATTTAAAGTAATGACCCTGCCTTTGCACCCCTGTGTATCTGGATTATCTCTGGATTCATTTTAGCGTAGAGATTCTGGATCACTACACAGGATTCTCAAAGCACTTGCGATGGTCATGACTCATATCTTTTGGGCACTGGTCATAGGTGGCTCCTCAGGTCCTTATCCAAATAATTAGTCATGACAGCTGTTATCTGTGTGAGCCTGACGAGCTAAATCTGTGATGAGTCTCAGAGCAGTTCTAACAGGCTAATAAAATAAAATATTTGTCATCTGTAAACAAACTGAAGGAAAAAAGCAGTTGTTAATGAAGGAGATTATAAATCATGATGAACTTACTGTAGTTGCACCACTTGCTCAGGTAAATGCCACACGTTCCCATTCGTTCAGTTAGCAGGGCGAGGCTTCTTTGACATTCTTGAACCTTGGGTGCACTTTGCCATTGTTTTGTGGTTTGTCACATTACACCCTAGATATATCAGTAACCTTAGCTGCATTTATAACTAGAGAAGCCATGTATTTATTCATTTTCAATTCGGAGTCATGGGGAGCAAGGTCCTAATGGTATAAGGTGGAAACCAAGCCTAAATTGGGTGTCAGTCCATTGAACACACAAACAATGAGACTCGGACTGTAGAAACATACCAGCCCAGGCAGGGACTCAAACAGGACATTTCTGGACGGGGTGGTCACCGTGCCTTGTGGCAGTATGTCAAACTGACGGACAATTTTTTAAAACTTGTTTCTGGGTTTACTTTTGGGTTTACACCAGCTGCTTTGGTGTTTGTTTGATGTACAGCCTTCACCATGGGCAAAACGTAAACCTGTGGACTCCTGCAACATTTAGGACACAATATATCAATTTGACATACCGTTTTCTTTAACTTGCATTTGGTTTCATGCCACTCAATTTGATGAGCCATTGACGTACAGACTGACTATTAAATGTTTTAACATTTGGACCGCTGTACCTACTTAGATTTAAAAAAGGTGAATTTAGTGAGTTCATTTATGTGTTCTGTTATTATCTGCAGGATTTTAAATGCAGATTTTTTTTTAAGCGTACAGGTACGAGTACCACAGTGATCACCTGACAAGGGTTGCCATGTTATTTATCAGAATTGGTTGCGGTTGATATATGATGTATCAGATTGGATTTGTTTATAATTTGATAGATCAGATTGTCTTTTATTTATAATTTGATGTATCAAAATGGGTTGTGGTTAATATTTGATGTATCAGATTGGCTTTGGTTATGATTTAATGGATCAAATTGGGATGTTATTATTATTTGCCGCAGTTACATATATGAACCAAGCCGCAAACAGAGTTTAAGTTTATATGCCTGGCTTATTATATGCAGTACTTTGTTATTCTGTATCTCTGACATATTTAAGTATTGTTTGTGTGCCCTAATCTTGTGAAAATAGTCGGTGTATTTACATTACAGTAGCATAAAAAGACCAAGTGACTACGGTAACATCCATTTTCGGCAAGTCCAGTTTCACAGAATATAATGTGATCATTAAACAGTGCATATGGGACTGTGGTAGCCTAGCGGTTAATGCACTGAACCTGAAGGTCCAGGGTTCAAATCCCGCCTCTGCTAAGTTGCCTTGAGCAAGACCCTTAACCCACAATTGCTTGGCTTGTAAGACTTGTGAGTCGCTCTGGTTAAGGGCGTCTGCTAAATACCGTAAATGTAAATGTAATACCTGTAGTTGGCACATTTTGAATTATTTAGTTGTGAAATACAAGACACTGTCCTTTTGGATTATGGAATATGGGTTTGAGTCTCTCTGTGTGTCCATTGAGCAAATTTTGTTTATAGCCAAAATGTTTTAAGTGAATCATTAGCTTGTTCAAGTGAAAAGCATTTAATGTTAGTCTCTTAGTCTCTGTTTCTAGTCTCCTTCTGTTTTTGCTAATAAGTAGCACGTCATTTGTCAGTTTGATTTATTAGTATTAATTTTCGGTGGCCTTTAGCCAAATGTTTCAGCAAGGTGAGTATTTCGTTCATGCCTTACAATTTGTCCATAGATTATTTGCCATGCTCACTTTTGTACTTGCTCTGGATGCCTAAATGTATTTTATTCATATGGTCAGTTTTTGCTGGAAAAAAGTTGATACACTAAGTCAATAAAACATCTTTAAGTGTTAAATGCTTTGCTTTCTCAACTTTTCTGGAGCTTTTTTTGTGTTGCAGACCTCAAATGCAGGATGTATATTAACAAATAAAATGACAAAACCTAATAACCAGACAAAACATGAAATATCTTTAATTGAGACCGGTCTGAAATACTACAACACTATTGTATTGTGATTACATTGTGCAACTGTGTAAATGTTGTATTGTAATTAAATTGTGCAACAGCTAAAACAGTTGAATGTGTACTTAGATTGTGAAGCTGCTTAAACGATTGTTTTATGATTAGATGATGTAACTGCTTAAAGATTATAACTACATCTTCTGCTAATATTCTGCTCTGTCTGCTTCAGTCTGCTTTCTTTTGGTGGAGATATATATTATTTTGAATTTAAATTGTAAGCACCTGGGAACAAAAAGTCGGAGGGGACAAGTGCAATTCGAATTTCAGACTGTTCTTTTAATTAAAAATAAAATGAGTATAATAATTGGAGTCTGATCTGAACTTCTTATGGACCTGGCTTCAGTTTAAACTGTCATGCACGAAATTTAAATATTAATAATAATAATCCTGCCACAAGGGGTTCAAGAAGTGACGGTGCCTCCCAGCAGATTTGGGTGTCACATGGAGACATGATTATCAGAGGCTCGTTTCCTCATGTTTCTTCTTTCTTGCTTCCATTTGCAGTTTCCTAAGGTTGTCTGATCTCATCCAGAACATGCTTATATCTGCGCCGAAGGTGCCGGAGGATCTGTAGTCGAATGTGCAGTCGTTATTTTCGAAATGCGCTTAGAGCTATAAAAGTGCAAGTCAGCAGCTTTAATGTGATTACAACTGTTGAAATAAAACGCATTGCACAACCCTGGTGCGCTGAAAAGTTTTAGAAACTTTTAAGATGCGTTGTGTTGCTGATCTGGTTCTTGTGTTTACTCTTTTGAGGTCGTAACCCGAGGAAAAAAACGGGCAGCATTATGATTATTTCACTAGCGACGCCATGTGTGTTTGTTCACGCACATGTGACTCACAGGGTGAATCGGGTACGAGACCGAGTCTGATTAAAACAACATGCATTACACTGTTTATTCTACAACCAAAAGGTGGTGCGATTCTGTCTCATGCAATAGAATATTACAGGATCAGCAGATATCTAAAGTATCATCATGTCACTGGATTTACTGGATTTACTTGAGTTATTGTTGTGTGTAACACTAGATGTGACAATTGGTTTATTGTAGTATTTGACCCTTTTAGGCGTAGCGTCAGCCGTTTCACGTCTTAACAGATTATCCTGTGTGAAACGGCAGTCTATCTCATCTCAGCTCCCTTGTTCTTGATCTTTAGTGGTTACTAATAAAACACCATGGCTTCTTGCTTACAAAACTCTAAACATCCTCTTAGCTCTCTGCTCTTCTGCATGTACTCACCAACCTGCATGTGCTCCCAGGTTCACCACTGGCTTCTTTCCACACTCCACAGCGTTGGTGTTAAAACTTTCTCAAGGCCAAAACCTCAGCTCTGGAATTTTCTTAATCTTATCTCTCTTTAACTTCAGACTTTGCCTTAAGACACTTAATTGACACACTTTTCAGCTTCCCTTCTCTTAATCCTCATACCCCAAACCCTGTGTTTATTACTTTAAAAGGCCCTAATTAATCTAATCTGCTGTGCTTATTGTTTTGTGCATATAAAGACTGTTCTGTACAAAAGCCTAAGGTACCCCAGATCTCATTGGTTTTGCAAATATTCAACCATTAACCACATTTTTAGCTGTTATTAGACAGAAATTATGCAGTTGTAAACGGTTAACAAGACAACCTGATTCCGTTGATTGTTTAGAGACCAGAACATTATGAAACAAAGACATGTATGCAATTATCCTCCATAATCCATATATCATCTTGCCAGATCCAGATTCTTTCCACACGCAAATCGCACGCGAGCAGCAAGAGCGTGTTCATATTTGACATTTCTGTGCTCCGTACATTTTGTCATAATCTCATACATTCCTATATTTCACAGCTGTATGAATATATTGATATACATAACTCGTTTTATCCTCTTTTATTGCATTCCTTTCATTCCTTGTCTTTTCTACAGACATTTCAAGTTGTACCTTGTATAATTGTGAATGTGATAAATAAAACGGAATCAGTTACTTTAGCACTTGTAGTACGCACGTAATATGACACCTTCTTGTGCAGAAAGTTTTATTAGAAACAAAGTTTTACTAAACACTGAACAATGTGGGGTTGGTGCTGCACTCCTTGTTGAGCACAGAGATGACGATGATGAGCAGATCTTACCATGGCTCTGGATCTGGACTCCACAAAGCAAGAACAGTGCTCATTTCTCACAGCTTCTGCACGCTTCGTTGCTGATAAAACAGTAAATACATTTTGCTGTCACATAAAGATGCTTTCTTATTCTTCTATTACATCAATGTTTGTGTTTGATAGAGACAGAGAGAATGACAGATAAGGATAAAACATGTCTTAATGTGATGTCTTTCTGTTGGCGTTATACAGATTAACCTAGTATGGTTCTGACCCGAGACTGTCCCATTTCTCGGCTTGGTCTGAAAATACTGCACACAAAAATTAGGGGATATAAATAACCCCTAATTTTGCGAGCAGTATAGTTTAGTATCAATTTGTTTAAAGATAAACAATTTGAAGAAGCTATGGCAGGTCAGAACTTGTCGCCAATAAAACAAATGTACCAGATGCTGTTCAGGCTTCACGTGGGAAGGTCAATATAGGCCTGCTGAGTGCAGTTAGAGATAGAACCTGGAGAGGGCGCCTGTCTATTGCCACAACACGTTGCCACAACACGTTGCCACAACACATACACACATACACACACATATATATATATATATAATAAAAATATTATATTAAATAGTTTAATATTGTGTCTGCCTGTGTGTGTGTGTGTGTGTGTGTGTGTGTGTGTGTGTGTGTGTGTGTGTGTGTCCAACCATTGAGGAGGAGTGCCACACTTGGTAGTCTCTGCACAGGACGAA
>JAUZST010002781.1:0-43644 GCA_034779995.1 Parotocinclus haroldoi
TGTGTGTGTGTGTGTGTGTGTGTGTGTGTCAGTTAATTCAGTGTAATTATTAACATACACGATATTCTAGATAAGGATGTCCCTGAAATAAAAAAAAAATCCTCAGAATACATCTCATTAGAGTTAATATGTTTAGCATTAAGGTCAGGGTTATAAAGGTCAGTGTCTTTTGTACATGTATGGTGGGAGTGGCCTGTAATTTACATATAAACTAATTAGAGCTGTGACCAGGCAGACATGTTTGATAGGCTACATGGCACTTATCAGAGAAAAGCATTGCTTTATCATAGTGTGGACTGAAAGCGATTATTTTCTGCTTCTACACAGAGTATCACGACACTTGCTCTTTATAGCCAATAGAAAATGATTCTTGTCTGTTTCTTCCCAGCCTGAGAGAAAATGGGGGCTTAGCACATTATTTTGTCGTTTTGAAAGTGATTTTCGCATTTGAGTCCAAGATGAATAGCTTCAGTAATCGCAAAATATATCAGTGATGAATGCATTTCAGACTAAATGGGATTTCCATTCTACCACGACAACACTCGTGAGGAGATATGAGGATGGTTATTAAGAATATCATCTTACTCACGGGCTCACGTCTATTTATATTCCTATCTATTTATACACTATTCTATTTTATTATATCATTATTTAAATGTAACCAATATTTGATGTACTCAGTTGTTTTCGGTACATTGGGTACATAGTATTGCATCTTACTTGTAGTAGTTAACAAAGTAAATAAATGACATTATTAGGGTTTTATTTTATTACTTACATTTATGAAACACACTAGTAATACAGCGTAAGTACCATTTTCTTTGATTGGATGGTAACCAGACAAATGCAAACATCAAGCAAAATTAAATTTTAAGACTGTTGGTTTAAAAAGTAAAAAAAACCACAAGGGAACATAGCAAATTGTAGTCGTGAAAGCATGAGTGGTTCAGTACACCAGATAATTAAAATCCTAGTCTAAACCAGCAGGCATAAACGTGGTCCAAAAGCAAGCGCTAGGTAGGTACACTGCTGTGTAGGAGCTGGTGTGTTTAATATTCAGGTGAGCTTTCTGTGGAATGGGTCATGTGACGTGAGGCGTGTTAGGGAGAGAGGCATCCTGGGTGGTGTAGTCCTTGGGCTACATGATGGAAACTACCTGGCATGACAACCAGTTACGGAGTCTTCATAACATGGTTTTGTCGTGTTATTGTCAGTCTGGACCATTCACTGAACCAGTAAATATTTCTGATAAATATTGATAATATGATAATATATATAATATATTAATATATATATATATATTTTTTTTTTTATTTCTTTTTTTTATTATTATTTATTTATTTATTTAAATCTGATAATTTGCAAAATGTGTTAAACAAAAGTCCCCTCATTTTTATACTGCATAATAATAAAAAGTAAATTAGGGTAAAAACATTTGCCACAATTATTGGCACCACTAGTAACAATATGTACATTCAGCATCTCTGCATTTTACATTTTAGTGTCTAGGAACTACAAACAAAAAACAAAAACAAACACAAAACAAATACATAAAAATACAAATAATTATAATTATAATTATATATATATGTGTATGTCCTTATATGTAAATATATGGGCATTACAGTAGAAAGTAGGCCAGAGCAAGGCAGGCTGGACCCAAGGTTTTACACAAGTTTTTATGTGTAATAATTTCACTTGTTACATATTTAAATGAAATTTACCAATTAGTACACTTTTCAATCAAGTGTCTTAGTAATCTTGGTAACAATCTGTGCAGTAATTATGGATTAAAACTGAGATTGTATGGATCATATTTAATATTTGTTGTAGGTATACTACTCAAATACAACGGGTGTCTTGTGATGTCCAGATTTGTCAGTATGTTATATTAACATACACACAATACTGAGGCTCAGACACGTGAAGTGGAATAATAATAATAATGTGATGCCCTGGGTAGTGTTTTGCTGATAAACCTCAGGTCCACCAATGAAAATATTGCCGTATTTCAAGTGTACCACCACATGGCAATGGAATCAAGCATTGATCGGATATTATGATCAAACAAGCCTGATCCATGAAGGCCTCACCTTGCAATATGCAGGATTTAAATGATCTCTGGTTTGATGGACCTACACAGTATTAGGAAGGTAGATTTTATATCATGGCTGCTCAGCATACATTTTTCAGTTGTTCATAGTACTGTGCAGTCATGTGCAATGTGTACATATATGCAATGTATTGTGCAGTGTGCAGATATACAATTTTCAGCATATGTAGTTTCAGTACTGAATTAAGAGATTGAGTTGTTATAGTACAGTACAGTAAGAAATACTTATTTCTGCAGGAGGCAATATGGACTCCATTATGAACCTGAAGTAGCACTTAATGTGACTCAGTAACCCCCTCCCTTTACATGGCAGTTTCAGTTATACTCATCACCAGCCTGAGGCCTCTACTGTCCAATGAACATGAGTGGTTAAGCTTTTGCATGCTCTACCATAAGCACATGGGACTGTACTCCAGCATTTGAGGTACCGCTGCGGCAGCATGTTGATGGTACGTCCCAGAAATGGAAGACCTGTGGGACGGTTGTTCCATTTTCCCCTCTCTTCCCTTTATTAATTAATTTCTCTTGTATTTATGCCTGACAATTGAGGTTGGGCAGCTGAAGAGCACCACAGTTCATTTAAAAGTCCTGAGTGGCCAGGGCAGAAACACATTTCAGAATGTTCAGCTTGTTGAATCGTGTGTTTTTTGGGACAAAACAGCAGAAGACCGCATTGTGTACTACTTCATAATCCACACTTTGGGCATTGATTGGTTCATTCATTTTCTTATTCACTTGCAGGCCAGTGCCTAGCTGGTGGAATAGGAGGCAAAGCAGGAACAACTCAAGACTGGGTGAAAACCAATCATAAAACAAACACTCACACACTGGGGCCACTTTAGCATAATCAGTTAACCTTAAAGCATGTCTTTGGACTGTGAGGGGAAACCAGAGTACCCAAAGTAAACCCAGACGACATGCTTACTCCACACAGAAGGGCTTCATCTGGGATTGAAGGACCCCAGAACCTAACCTACCGTGTCACCCTACACTTCGGACTTATTAATATTCATTAATTGCTTGAACGCCACAGCCTATAGGAGTACTAACTATTTAGTGCAAACCATGGGCATCTTATAATGGCTACATCCACCATGGTAATGCATCATGTCACTAAGTAAAAGTCGTCTTAAACTGGTTTCTTGAACATGGAATTAAGTTCAGTGTTTTTCAGTCATGTCAGTTATCCCCAGTTACCTACTCTGAAGGTAGTAGAACACATTTGGTACGTGGCAGAATGATTTGCACGATGAAAGTATACCTGGAAATCTGCCCTGTATTAATATAGTGTTCCTAAATAAAATGTTTGGTAAGTACAGATATGCATTGCTTGATGCAATACATTGTGTGATCTAGACATTGTCGGACACTATATGACAGTATAAACCATTTTAACGACAATAAATGGGATACTGTAGTTGACCAGTAATGCCTAAATAGCCAAGATACCGTACACATATGGTACAGCACAACCTTATTCACGTTCCATAGGGGCATCCACAACAGTAACACAATCTATGCACCGTTTGCGGTGAGATGGTATTATCTTCATAATTTCATACCACAAAATCTGATGAGCCATGTTACCCCTGCATGATGAATGCTTGATAGGGTTGGTTTAGATTAAGGAAAGTCCAATACAGTAAGCACTCATTATTTTACTTTGGTCTTCAAATAGTAGTTGCAAAGCTTTAAAGTGTGTGTAGCTTAATTATCTCTACAATGATTCACACAACCTTATTCATCAATGCGGTCTGGCTTTTGCCCCTCTGTACGTAAAAATGTTATTGCATTGATATTCTGCTTAATGTTATTTTGAAAACGTGGTTCCGTCAAATGTTAGAAAGCAAGCAAATGCATCAAACACACTGTCACCTGCACCATGCTTCACAGTTGGAATAAGGTTTTGTATTAGTGAATTTCTGGTTTCTGTACACAACGTTGTGTAAATCTTGTGGAACATCTCTGAGAGCAGATTTCTTAGTGGTGTACTTCAATCAACAGCACTATTCTTCTTTTGTACTGTTTTTATAAAGTATACGTTTGATAAAGTTGATTTCAGCTGATAACGATAACATAGGAAGAACGAGACAACATTTCACAAATAATTAAGAAATAAATCCCTTTTATTCCAAAGAGTTACAAACTGTATGTGACCTCAATGCATCTCTGCTTATGAGGGAATTTACTGTTCGGTGACTGGAATGCATTACCTAAAGTGAATGGACAGTATCAGTCAGTGAGGGAAGGCTTGCTGTCTTGTTCTTCACGATGCACATAATGAATTATTTAGCTACTTTCCATCTTGCTGCATGTTTATGAATCAGGTGCATTTTACCAGAACATGCTGCGTGTTTTGAGAATCTATTCAAATTGCCGTCAGAGCCTCAGGTGTGGAGTACCAGCTGGCATTTGGAGCCTGCCCTGGAAACTGTGTCAGCATGCTCACCAAAACTTTTCAAGAAGAGGGTCTAATATAGACAAGTAGGAAATGCCCTTTTCACTGCTTCTGTAATAACATACCCTTAGTTGGCAGATGCATTAGGTGAGCATACCATGTACAAACGCATTTTCCATATAGATGCATTTCGTAGCTATACAGGTACTGATTGCAGCCCATCTGTTCTTCTTTGGCACGTCCCTTATAGTGCACAATCCACTAGGTAGTGTGTGAGACACCGAAACGAGTGTATTAGGCATGGTATTTTCACAGTCACTGCTGTGTTGTGAATAGTCCATGACTTTTCTAGACCTAGAGACTGTTTTTAATCAATTGATGTGTGATCAGACTTTATTGTTTCTGTGTATGACATATGTGTTACATGACTGTAAACTGTGTTTATAAGTGTATGTGCGTGTCCTATTCTGCATAAATTTACAAATACCCTTCATATTTATGTTACAGTAGACTACAGAACATACTACATTACATGGTGCGAACGGTTATAGAAAGGTACCTTTAATTCTGTCCACGTCATATACAATTGGCAGGTCAACTTTTGGGTGTAGTGTATTTGAACATGCTTTTAAAATATTCTAATGATACAACGTTGGTACATGTATTGGTATCAGTGTATTTCTGAACATACTGGTCTTTTTATATTAAACAACCAAGAGTGCCAGCAAAGTTGACCACAAGCAACATGAGCTGCATTCAGTCATATCTATAAAGTGTAACCTCTCATATAGGCCTATCATGCAAAATAGTTGTACAGATTTTATTGTTTTGTCACATTAAAGCTACAATATTTATTTTTTTCTATCTAGTTGCAGATGTGTTTTACAGTCTTTACAGCCATATTGAATCACTTTCTAAGACTTTCTAATTGCAGTCCTCTCGTTTGAGAACAAAATTAGCGCCAGCTTCAGGCACAGGATTTGGGTTTTTGAGGACATATCTACAAATAGCAGCATCTTTCGATCACGATGGTTTTGGTATCATTCACATAATCTGCTTTATAATCACACTGAGGTTCAAAGAGACTTTCTACAATTCCATCTTTTGCTATGACTCATTCAGTCTGGTACTGAAGGCATGATCAGATCTACCTACTGAGGCCTATGTTATAAAAACAGACAGCAATTTAGACTTTTGTTTCCTTTTAATGTAGGGATGCATCAGTCCCACTATTTCTTTATGTCTGTTTTTATGTTTTCATTATGTTTTCAAAGCGTTCATCTGGATGTTCTGTGGTCTGTAAGGTGCAATACTTAAAAGGAGAATAATCTGTGTGTGCGCTATTTTACAGGTTCATGTGGATTCCAGAGGTATCTTCTACGGGTAATTGTGTCAATACTGAAGCTGGAGGCATGGATGATCTCATTGGAGCCTAGTGGCTTTTGGATAGGAGGCTGAAGATGTGGCAGGTTGACAAAAGTGAAGACACACAAAGGAGTTGGACGGCTATCTTTCCCCACCAGTAATAATCAACACAGCGTTTGTCTGGCTTTACCTGAGCTCTACATCTGAGCGAAGGCTTCAGAAAATACTAAAGGCTAACCCGACTCTACTTGGGTAAGTGAATGAAGTAGCATAATGATTGTTATGGGCCTGTTGATATTGTTCTCAGCAGTTATTGTTAGACATGTTTTAGGCACCCCGTCAGATCTCATTTGATAAAGACGCTAAACATAGCTTAGAATTTTTTTATTGAGATGTTCTGTGCACAATATCAGTCCTTTATAGTGCACAAGGTTTTTATGCTGTTTGTGCGGCCTTTCATCTCCATAATATTTCTAAGAAAACACATTAGTCATGTAGTAGAGATCCACTGAAAGGTTGAGTGAACTTATGATTTGCATTCATTGAAGTGTGAGACCAGGCTTGATATGAGTCTAGTTGTGCAGTAATTTTACCTCTGGCATATTGCTTAGACCACAGGAATCAAACCCCCGGGCGGAATGAAACAAGGCAACGAAGCATAATTTGCTCATTTACGAATGATAACAGAAAGAATGTGGACAATTCCACATTTCCCCTTTAGGACAGTCCTAGCGTATTACAATAACTGGCAAAACTGCTTAGATAAGCAGTTTATTTGCAATATTTGAGAAACTGAATTCATCAGTATAATACCAGTTATCATCCTTTTCCTGAATGGTGCAATAGAAAAAAAAAACGCCATGGCATCTGTGGACCACAAAGATATCAAAAGCCTTCCATTAGTTCAAGAGGGCATTTTTATGCTGCAATTGATATCCATGTCTTCCCCAATAATTAAAGAACTACTAACAATTTTAAGCATTTTTGAGCTCGTGTGTGGAAATAAGGGCATGTTGTAGAGCAGTTGTATCAATATGTAACATATCAGTGCAGCTCCTGGTTTGGAGAAACTTTGAGCAGAGCATGGATGATGATGATGATGATGATAAGTTCTTCAATTAAAATCTTTACCTTACTTTACCTTACCTAAGCTGAAGTACCATGTGCGGTTTGGGTGCAGCACTTTAGAGTTAAATGCCATGCCTCTGGGGCTGAGATAATGTGAGATAATATGCAGCTTCTCAAAACATATACTTGTATATAAATCTATATTACAAGTACTCCTATTTTACAATGGCCGGACTTATCTACAATCTACTACAAATTTACAATTTGAATCCAATAAACCAGATAAAAAAAACTGTGAAATAATATTTCCTGGGCAAGCAATATGTAGTTTGGCAGTGCTGAGCACTGTGACAAGGAAGTAGGCAAAGCATACAGGAGTATGAGAAATAAGCCATGGTCACACAATTATTCTTTTTCACTTTCAATACATTACTCAACAAAGTACATGAGATATTTAATTAACATTAATGTTGACAATTTATCAATTACGATATAGTTTGTTGTCATTGTTGCTATTTCTTGTTTAGAATTTGACAATTTGTCATTGAATTTTTAATCATTTGCTAAATTGCTAGATTGTGCATTCACAGAATCTGAGACAAGCTGCAGGTTGCAATAGACCTCTAGAGAACTTGAGTTTTGAGTCTTGAGTCTAGCGCAGAATAAAGATTGTTTTTTTATTACACAGCCGTCGTTAAATGTCATCCTTTTTTGATAGCTTGCTGGCTGAAGTAAAAAAAAGATGTGAATGGTATCAGATGTAACCAGGCTGTTTCACTGCCTTTTCCCCTCTTTGCCTCAGGTGTACACCTACAAGCTGAGACAATTTAGAGCATGAGTAATGTTTTTCTGTGGCTGTGCCTGTTCAATTTTACAGAGATAATGTGCAATGCCGTTCCAAATAACAATGAAAATATTTGGCTCCCCCTCTTTTCACATGTGTTAAATAGAAGCAGAACAGATCCTAAGCGAGCGGGGCAATAATGGATGGTTTCAGGAATACTTTTCCTCTCAGCTTTTTGACCAGGTGTTCTCATTAGCACCTTCTCCTCAGGCCCAGAGGAGGAGAGGAGGGTGAGGACAGCAATTACATAGCCATCTCACAAACAGGAACTGTGCTCAAACAATGCTTGCAGTCTTTGGTGCCAATTGCCAGCCTAAAAATGCTTGTACAATTTGGCTTAGTGTGACTGACTATTTTATATTGGCATTGATACCTGTGAGTTTGACAGGCTCGCATGTGGAGTTAATTATCATAACAGAGCTTAATTTTCCTGATTGACGGAAGTGTGGATCTGTACGACGGCTGTGGCCATGTCTGTGTTGAAATTCAAAAGTCTCTTCTTGTTCGTTCTTCTCTATTCAGCTTTGGACAATATTATTGATAGCACGGTTATTCCACAGAATACACTGAGAAGGACACATTTTGTCCTTCGTACTGACATATTGCACTGAGAAAACCCTGCTTCATGCATCTTGAGTATCAGGATTGTGTCCAGATAGGGCTTAACCTCATATTTTTTTACTTGTGTAAATACACCTCAAGAAACAACTGAGCACTCCAGGAGGTGACTTGAGAGACATTGTAGCCACAGGTCTAATCTCCCTAAGGTGCCAAAACACATCCGTTTGTTCAGTTACTACATTTTGTTCACAAATATATACCGAATTAATAAATAAACATATGTAACTGTTTAACCCTATACCACAATTGTACATACTTATAAAACTTTTAAATACTGTTCAAAATACTATATTGCAACCAGGGGGTTAAAGCCCCTGCAGTACCCCACAGTTTCACACCTGTGAACATAGGGGATAGGGCAGCTAGCCCATCTCAGTTCTGGTAGGGTTTGTGTTTGCAGTGATCCCCCACTATCCTCCTGTCTCTCAAACACAGCCAATCATGCCTGCATGTGATGAATGACCAGAAACCACCACAGAGAATTGAACCTGACTTACAGGTGTTGGGAACTGGTATGTCAGAATGCTGCACCACCAGGGAATTACTGATAATGTTAATGATAAATGTTAATGTAAATGTTAATGAAAACACATAGCACTTAGTTGCAACATAGCAATACTTGCTACTTTAGTTGCAACAAAAATGTTTGATGAATTTGCAGAGCTTTAGCACCTTCAGGTTAACAGTTTCCCATCTCTAGAGAGCACCTTATCATGTCTCTCTAACATCTACTTACCTAGATCACTAATTAAGACATACAGTATGACTGGAATTTACTCACTGATTGGTTGCTTTACTCACTGAAGTGATTGCATTAAGAAACCTCCTTCTCATTGAATGCATTTATATAATCACCCCTTAATTATTTTTACGCTTACTGAGATTATGCACTATTTCCTCTGATCTGTTTGAGTGCCCGTATAAATGAACATCGCTTATAATCATCTCCTTAAGACAGGCACTATGTTTTCTTTTATCTTCATTCAGGGAAGCCTGATGAAGTGTAAAGGACATTTTATAACCAGTTCAAGTGTAAACTATAGCCATATTATGACTGGTGCACATACAGTTATAACAGTTCCACATTTAAGGCTAAAGTAACATTTTATTTTCACATTAGTTAGATGGATTATTTCTGATGGAAAGTGCAATCTCAGGAGACCTGATAAGCTTTACTACTATGAGTTCTGTATAAGTTCTCGCAGTTCAGTGAGTTCAGCCAAGAATATTTAAATGTTTCATTTTCAAGAATCTGAAGGAGCCTTGGGGAATCATTTCTTTTTGGATATCAAATTCCTGCTTTGACCTCATATGGCTTCCCTGAGCTTTGAATGTTGTGATATTTCGATAATGCAAGCAAAGGCCTTGTCATTTGGCCTTGTCTTCATATTTCAGAAGGCTTATTTCTTCCATACATCACAATCATTCCACACACAAGTTAGAGCTGATGGAGTACTGATAATAGCAGTAGCCTATCATTTGAAAACTTGTACCCACACTCACTAAACCGGCCAAATCCTCAGCTGTCTTAACCTCATCCATCAGTATAGGACCGCTGACCTAAACCTATTTTAATTGTGAACTGTTCCACACAGCTGTGACAGAAACACGTTACTGGCATGGAAGTGTGTGTTGTGTTTGTATGCGTTTATCCGGCACAGTAGAATTGCTTGGCGTCTTATTAACCACTGTTGCGTTGACAATAGAGCACCTTGGTATTCGTGTTTAGACGCTGACCCTGAGATCTGAATTTCCAGAAGGAGCTGCAACAGAGCTTGAAATGTGGCAAACAGAAAGAATGTGACTTTGTGTCTCTATACTTGTGAACATGTTTGAGTTTGCATTCCAATACTTTTGGCCATATTCGGGTTTGTGTCCCAATATTTAGTTTAATTGAGAATATATATATATATATATATTGCTTAAAAAATAAAGGGAACATGTGTGTCTGTGTGTGTGTGTGTGATTGTGATTGTGTGTATGTTTCCGTAGCAGAAGATTTACCAACAGACCACTGTTTATCTGAGGTGACACAACTGATTTCAGTTAATATTCAGATTTTATATTAAAAACAATATATTGGATCAACTTTGGAAATATCTATACAACACACAGCATGATTGTATATGTAACGGTTTCTAAATTATGTCTATATGTTAAGTGGTTCGGGCTGTATTAATCACAGAAACGCGTGGAAGAATAATAACCGCCAAGAATTGTAAGAATGAGAGTTAACAGTTAAAATTGGTTTTCCAAGAATTGTGCAGAAAGATAAGTTGTGGTCTTTAACTGCTTGCATACTTAGTGTGTCTATTAAAAGTGTCCCTAAAACTGTACCAACAACACTGCTGCTCCTGATATACTTGATGATATCTACTACCACAACACACACTCCAATTCTAGTACGTTACCGGTACGTTACCGAAAATGTTATACCAGCCAAATAATATCTGGCCAGTGGTGGTCACTTTCTATTAATGAATGGGGTAGTGAATGGTGATAAATTGTGCATAGCAACATTGTAACCAAGCTCTCGGGTTTGAGTTGCACTGTAACTATATACATACAAAACGCAGCCATGTGGGACCTTGTAAATTGTCAGTGAGTGCAAATACAAGGTTGCTGCATCTAATCAATTGTGCTCACTATTATTCCTTAGAATTAGAGCTACATTAGCAACGGCTTTCATTCTGAGGGCCATAATTATGACAATTACTGTCAGCAACATATCTAAAATGGCTCTCTGTTGGTTATCCTGGATGGAGATGCCGTTTGACTCATGCTAATGGATCAGACCAGAATATCTCCGT
The DNA here is from genome assembly GCA_034779995.1 of Parotocinclus haroldoi. NCBI lineage: Eukaryota > Metazoa > Chordata > Actinopteri > Siluriformes > Loricariidae > Parotocinclus > Parotocinclus haroldoi. Next base: position 11,220 of record JAUZST010002781.1, read on the forward strand.
CTGTGGTTTTATGTAGATCAATGGGACTTGTTGCCATGGTAACAGCGACAGATGGCGCATAGCTACGCTGCAGTACAGCCGAGAGGAGAGAAAGTCTGGAGTCCCTAAAGAGAGAATGTGATAGGCGGTGCAACATTGGTTCCTCTGGTCACTGCCTCTTTCTGAATCCCACTTGCAGTCTCTGTGTCAGCAGGAGCCGTTAACTAAACCATCATAATGACTTTCCCAATTATTTAACGTGTCTCTACTGAATGTGGTAGACTAGGTCTCTATGGTACACGCCAGGTAAGTGAATAGCAGCAAATTAGACAGAATCATGTCGGGAATAGAGTGGGCAAACACTGGGCAAAATGCACCTTGAACTGAACAAAAGTTCATCACAAATTGGAAGATTTGATAAATGAATAAACAAAGAAAAGTATTTTGGAGCCTGTCAGCTTATTTTAATGTATTCACCAGACATTTTATTTTATAATGTTAAACATTTATGACTTATCTGGAAATTTCTGGTATTATTATTATTATTATTATTATTATTATTATTATTAGTGTTCTGGACAGATAGTTGACAATGTAGTCACCCATATTGTCTTGTGTATTTATTCACTTTACAGTGTCTCTATTTTGTAATTTGCTCTCATCATTTACTTGTTGCATTATTAGCATTCGTTGTAGTAAGACTCACTGTATTGTGCTGTATTTTCAATTAATTTTGTGATGCACATAACAGAGTAATATTAACTCTGCATAGATGAATACTAATGAGCTGTAATAGAAAAGAGAATAGCTATACCTCAGGGGAACTATCTAGCACAACCAGTGGGTGAAACATGCCCGACTTCTGCCTATAATGATCATATAGTACTGTTGCCTCACAGTAAGTAGGACCTGGGTTCAATCCCAGGTGGAGGTGTCTAGCTGTGTGGAGTCTACTTGTTCTCCCTGGGTTGTCTGCGTGGGTTTACTCCATCTATCCAAGTCCCTTATATACGGTTAATAATTAACCATCATCTCTGTTGCTAGGCAACCTATGACTGTACTACATAGTTAAATTAAATCCAGTGACCATTGCTAGATCAGGAATAAACAAAACTTTAAAAGCATTTCATGGCAATTGCAAATTAGCTAATGATGTTTAAAAAATATCCATCAAAACTATAGTTTTTGTTTGGTAAATGTTAATGAATTATCATTTGTTTAGGCAAGTGGGTGTCAGTTTGAGGTGGGCTAGAGAGCAATATCATCCTACGGGACTCCATTCAGACACTTAATGGCTTCAGTATATAAGCCCTCCTTCCTAAACACGTGTTGTCTGGTCTTTTCACTCTGTCCTGGTCAGACTTGTTTATATTTTGTATTTTCTGATTGTTGGGGTTCTTCTAAAAATATTATCTTGTAATGCTCTTTACACATACATTGTTAACATAAGAAATATAGGAAATGTTATTCTGTTCAAGCTGTGGTCCTAAATATAAATTCTTTATGTAAAAATTGAAACTGTCATGTTTATAAGACAAATAAAGTTTTTTTAAAACTTCGATTGATGGTGTAAAAGGCTAAAGGCTTTTCACAAGATCCTATTACCAAAGCAAATCCAGACTTACAATAGTTAATCCTAAGTCATATAGTATCTATATACATTATCTGATCTCAAGTTTAAAAATAAACTGCATAAAGTCAGTAACCTACTTATTGGGCCAGTTCCTTGAGAACAATATATTATCTGCTTTATGGAAATCCCTTTGTTATGCTTGGGTAAGGGCATCTGCTAACTAAAGTGCTCCTTGAATGGGATTCCAGCCCACCTCAGGGCTATGTAACTGCACAACACAACTACTAGAAGCTGTTTAAATAAGTGCATTTTAGCCAAAAACACAAACCACACTTCATAGCTTGATTGACCCGCTAGAAACTGGATAGAGGAAGCAGTTAAATTGGTATGGAATATTTGATGATCACTTTTGGCATTTTTCAAATAAAAATGAGTACTGTCATAGTCAAACTGTGACTAGTAAGAGCCTTGTGATATCTTATTTACCTCCAAAACCAGTTAAAGGTGATCTGCTAATTGTATAATATTGTGGTATATGGCATCAAGAATGTGTTATCAAACCACAATACTTGGTTCAGGCCTGTCATTATGGCTCTGTTTTTAATGTTTTGCAGTGTAATTTAATGTGATTTTGCTTGAAAATACTACTTCATTAGCCTAAATGTTACAGTGGCTCAGCATTTCAGATTAAGGTAAAAACAAAAGTGTAACACAGATGGTAGGATATTATTAGGGTTATTTTTATTTAGCTCATATTAGTGTAGTGGGGTACTCCTGATCTGTGTCATGTCCTACAAGTCCCTCTCCTGTCCCATAGTTGGAGACCCCCTGATAAGGCAAAACCCAGAACTTTCTCTCTTGTCCCTCGGGTGCCAGACTATACTACACCTGATTGATGATACGTCCTTGTGGTATTGGAGGCTGTGCCCCTTTCAAAGCCTTCTCTGTCTTTGAGGTACCAGACCTTTTGGGTTATTAATGGTATGTTAGACTTGGGGGAACACAATGTCATAGCTAACAGCTGGCTAAGGTGGTATAGAAGTCTGGTATACTGAGCCATTGCTAGAGCACTGGTTGTTGTTGATGCTTTCTTATATCCCCATGGCAAGGTGATTGGTTACAGGCCACACACAGAATGCAAATTTGCAAAATGATGTAATTTAAATCCATCATACTTACTGCTAATAAGCTCTTAATATAAAGGCACATAATCTCCAAAGTGGTACCAAAATAGGTTGTAATGAACACCTCAGAGATATTTTTCCACCGACCCAACAAGTCAGTTGTACCCTATACTACTAAAACAAAGTAATTAAAAGATTAAATAAAAATGTTTATAAATGTTTATATTTTTACAATTGTATAGTAGCTACAGCTACAGTATTTCAACAACACTGAGAGGAAAAAGTCTCATTTGGCTTAATAATATTGTATTTGGCAATCTACTCAAACTTCTCAACAAAGCAGTTATAAAAAAGAGTTTAATATTCCCATCATTGCTGTTGTTCTGTATTCAGAAACAAAATATATGTTCCACACATATTACCATGTAATGGTTACTGCTGTACATGGAAAGGTCCTGTAAATTGGAGGTATTTAATTGCTGGGGGGGTGGTCCAAACTGGGCTACAAGGAGGGGCAACAGATGGGCTACAGTCAGTTATATTCCCACTAAGTAATAAGAGCAACAGCTGACCTTGAATGTGGCCTTGGGGGGTCTGATATAAAAATAAGGTATCACAACAGCTATGATCTATGAAACATGCCTTGTATCTTATTCACTGTGTGCTGCTAATGATAATTACTTGCATTGTATGGTATTTCATTTTACAGTGCCAGAGGCAGTTAGGGCGTCATGGCGATTAGCCCTGTTGCCTAACAGCTCCAGACATCCCCAGTTCTGTTCCTGGTCCACGTGTACAAGTTGTGTGGACTTTGCAGGTTCTCCCCGAGTCCATGTGGCTTTTATTTTTTAGTACTACAGTTTCTTCTCACATTCCAAAGTTCCTCTCTCTACAGTGTGCCCTGTGATGGATTGGCAGTCTGTATAGTGTTGGTTCCTGCCTCGTGTTACCTTTGCTCACCTTCAATTGATTGAAGAAGATATGAAAGTGAATGAATAAATAAATGAGACAATTAGTAGTCCAATTTAGCACTTTGGTTATTACACTCCTTACAGTATTTATCGGCAACACAAGACATTAATTTCCAATACCTTATTAAAAGCTGACCATTGTCTGCTTTTTTATATAACTGAACTAACAGCAGTTGGATTGGCACACACTTGCTATTCAAGAGAGAAGTGCTGTTATATAAAAATAATGAATCGCATCTAATCATTAAACAACAGCATGAGAGCAGTGAGACAGTGACATTTCAAGTGACTCAAGGATGGCTTTGGAATATTTGAAGCATTACTTTGCCAAATTGAATTGACTTGGCACAAAAACAACTGTATTTACAACCTAGGCTTGATAAGCCAAGCCATTTAATGACTGGCTGCAAGTTCATTTTGTCTTTTGCATGGTCCTAAAGTAGGCACTTAATTAAGTGAATTCTCTGATAAAATAAATAGAACAAAAACTTAAACACTACTGTATGTATAGACTTCAATTCAAGTGTAATTGACCAACTGGGTGGTCAAAAATGCTCAATTATATGAGTTCCACATACTGCCTTTTTGTTCATTTCAAGCAAGCTGTATGCTGTATTAAAAAAGAAACCAAAAAATCAGCAAACTGCTCTAACTCTGTTGTCTAATGGTCAGGGCTCTCAAAGGATCACTACAGATTACTATTTGGGATCATTCTAAACACTGCACTGCCAAAAAGTCAAGTCACCATTATCCTGTAGGCAGCATCTCGTGGGAAATGATGGAGAATTAGAGGTTAACTAATTCAATTCTGTGTAGCAACAGATGAGTATGAAGGTGACTGTCTGTAATAAGGTGGATAGAAAGTGAATAGTGTTTTAAAACTCCAGCAGCACTGCTGTGTCTGATCCAATCGTACAAGCTTAACACACTAACACATCACCACCACATTAGTGTCATTAAAGTTCTGAGAATGAGCCACCAGCCAAATACTACCTGGTTTTTGTAAGTTCTGTGGAGGCCCTGACCATTAGAGAACAGAATTATGGGGAATAAAAAAATCTGTAGAAAAAAACAGATGGACTACAGTCTGTAAATGTTGAAATTAAATACTATTGCAGTGTCAGTACTACTAAGTGCACTGACCACTAAAAGATAAAGCAAGAATACGCAGAATATAACCTTATCATCTCACTGACTAGGGACCCTATTCTTGTATCTGTTTATCCACGTTTGCTTATTGACTCATTCTTTTTCTCTCTGGAGTGCAATGTAAACAAAGACTTAATGGTCCTTGGGGAAGGTTTAAAAAATGCTTTTAGAGCTTGGTGTGAATTGGAAATGGCTAAATTGAAAAGATCTGAATTCAATTAGCCGATGTGAAGCAAATTTATTTTTTTTACACAATTAATTACGTTACTCTGGTTCCTCATTTACTCAGGTTGTTCAAGGGGCTATTAACTAACTTCAAAAGCCATGTTCATTTACACAAGCCTGGCTAATTTAGGTCATTTTTGCTGCAATAAAAGAAGCGTACCTTTATTCCTGTACAGTTACTATGACAACATATACTTTTGGACAGACCTACACCATGTCAGACTAGAGCTGCAGCTTGCTCTAACTTGATCAGTTCTGTTGGACCAGTTGCATGGTGCCGTTTGACAGGCAGAACATTGTTATATCACAGTGTATTTATGTCGTTTAGAAGACTTTCTTGTCCAGAGCTTACGACTGTTACAATTGATATAGTCTTACAATTGACAACTATAACAACTGTGGGTTAAGGGGTTAAGGGTCTTGCTCAGTGACCCAACATTGGCAAAGTGGCAGTGGTGGGATTTGAACCCTGGACCTTCTGGTCCATAGTCCAGTAAGTAATTACCTGCCTTTACCAGTTGTGTGTTCGCTTGCTCGTTTGCTCACTTTCATGCTCTAAATTGGTTGATATATTTAAAAAACTTTTTGTGCATTTTACTTGTGTTTGTGTGTATGACTTTCTGCTGCTTATCTGTAACAAGCTGTAAATGGCTTTTGTAAGTTGCCTGTCCTATAAGTAGTACTCCTTTGTGTCTCATCCCACTATCTGTATATTCTCTAACCTATAACTATATAAACTGGTCCATATTCACTCATTTCATCTGGCTGTTCTTCCATGTTGTTTGTAATACTGTCTATCAGTCACATTAATCACTCATCAGTTGCTTGTGTTTGTAGCAGTTTCTCTGACACATTTACATTGTGTTTGGAAACACCCCCTATACTTAGAGTAGCTTAAAATAACTATGTGACGATGGCAATGTCCTGTCAAAGACCATTGCAGTCAAAATTTTTTACAGAAAGTAATCTGGCCATTAATCGGTGCATATCTGTATTCATTTTGTCATGATCATGGCAAATTCAGATCAATAATTGTGAATTGTTATTTTGACATAAATACAATTCAAAGTCAAATCTGCTAGATTTTAGAATGCCAATGGAAGGGAACATCAGTTGTCTGACGTAAAGGGCACTGCGGCATGTCAGCGATGATCCATTGCATTGTCTGTCTGTTGTTCGTTTGCTACTGGAAAATGGATTTATGGGGGTAAAGTTCAGTTGACCTTGAAGTCCTATGCATGCTAGGTTTCTCTCTCGATCATCATTTGGCTGAGCCATGGGCTGTGGGACAACATAGGATCCTGCTGCCCACTTTCTCTTAGGGCACTTTATCTTGGCAGAGGACAAGGTTACCATGGTAACAGAGAGCCTGCAGGAAAGCCAAGTATGAATATTGTGTTGTACAGTTCAGATTTCTGTTTTGTATAGTTAATATGGCAGTACAGTCTGCATATTGGATACATCCTTTATCTGAGTGATGCACTGTATTAGTACTACAGATGTATTTTTACTTTGAGTTTGGTTATATTTGGCTACAGGTCAGTGGTTTCTTTAACCCACCTGTTGTGTTCATTATATCCAGTTGTCTTTCACGCACATCGTGACACACTGGACGTTCGCTTGGTCAGTATGGTCAGTTGGTAACGTCACAGGGCTAATAGTGCCGAAGTACGCATATGGGGGGAAACCATAGAGGTAATCTTTCGTTAGGGATAGATTGAGGGTTTCCCGTTCCGTACTCGCTCGCTCCTACTCGAGCTTGACCCTGGTGCGCTTGAGCTCACGCTCATTCTGTCCTCGGCACCCTTCGAGCCTCACTCTAGTCGGCTGCCCACTCGAAATGAGACGCGCCCCGGTTAGAGTTTCGCCTCCCGCCTTGGGTCCCAACACCCAACTTATAACAAATACATATTGTTAAATACAGTAGATAAACCAAATAGTGAAATATGTGGTGTTTGGTCAGATTTGATTGGCATGAAAACAAAGGGACTTTTTTGTTCTGGTTCTTGGGGTTTGGAATAGACTTTCACTTAACATTATTCTTTATGGGTAAATACAAATTGCTTAGTAGTGAGGTTTCACTGTATATACTCTGCTCACATAAATGAGGGGATATTTTATTTTTTAAACAAAATGTATTTTTTGTGAGTATAATGCTGGAAATAGCCCAAGGATCCCATGCCATTTCAAACAGGAAACCGTAGTTTGGTAACGTCTAATGTTCTGATCATACATAGGTATATACACTGCTCAAAAAACATATGGGATATTTCAAATTAATATGAAGGGGATCCCACAAGAACTGCTGAACAATCTGATCCTGTCCATGCCCCATCACCGTCAGTGTGTTTTAGCAGTCCTGGGTGACCATACACCCTATTGATCAGTAAATGTGAGTCACTCTCGTCCAGTGTGACCTGCTTCTGTTCACCCCCATGAAAATATCACTTGCTATTCAATCACTACAATTGAGTTTGCATCTTATTTGTGTAGTCTATCAACTTCATTTGACTTTTCCTTTGCTTTTCTGATTATATTATTTAATGAAATTAAACCAAATGCTTGTTTTTTTAGTTGCTTCATATTGATTTTGAAATATCCCCTCATTTTTGTGAGTTGTGCATATATCTATTTCATCATATATCTAATAACCACTAAATAGGTAACCTTAGCATATTTGTAAATTGGCTGGATCTTAGCATTTAATTGTAATTAGATCATTTAATTGTAGGCCTTCAGGAGATATCAGGGGATTTCAATATATTTCTTGATTTCAAATATAGCTAGCTTAGCTTAGCTCAAAGGCTCAGGGGCGAAGTACCTCTATTTTCTCAAATCAATAATGTCTTCGATGTGATTAAAGGCCATATGTTCAATACTGTAATTTTAGCTAATTAGTATATTTATCTATCTCCCAGAAATATTAATGTTCATCACTGAAAATGTCACTGTGTCACTTGTAATTTGTGTTTTGGAACAGTGTCAAAATGCACTGCTGTTGTCAGCATCCCGCACACACACACACACACACACACACACACACACACACACACACACACACACACACATATATATATATATACACACTGCTCACATAAATTAGGAGATATCTTAAAATAAATACAACGTGATAAAAAGCAAAATAATTGGTGTAAATGCAGTCGCTAAATGATTTGCCTAAATGAGAAACTTGGAGAGACAGCGGACGTCTTGCAGTATGTCAAACACAGACAACAGTGAAAATAGCACTTGGAACATCCCATTGCATGATAATATTTACATATAGGGTGGTCATCAAAATTTAAATACAGATTTCACAGCTTTAATATATACAAAATATAAAAGTTACATCTGTCTACCTAAAACATTTAAGTTAGAGATTGTTTGCTTTTTAATGACTTAATTCAGGAGTCGCTATGTCTCACCAGAATATTGATGGCTGATCTAGATTTCTGTATCATCAAAGATCAGTATTTATGTCAGCCTATTTACCTTTAGCCTTGCATTAAAATACATTAGCATTTGAATGTGCACTGAGCTTGTATTCCTGCCTTTGTGTTTATTTACACACTAGATTTCTCAAGCCATCGATTATTACTACCAATGCATTCACAAATAATTGACAAATTAGTCATTTAATAAAGTAGCCTTTACTTGCATCACTATGTCATAACATTTTAAACATACATATTTCCACACCGCTAAGTGTTAGTAAGTGTAGATAGTGTGCGTTCAAATGTGTCAGGTCAGGCCAGAGAAATCCATCGGCCCTCAGGGATCAGTTCACTTAGCTGAACCCACTGCCAAGATCTGTCAGGACAACCATCTATAATGCATTCCTCTCAGGTACCATGCCAAGATCCTGATCTCAGCATTAAAAGGCCTATATGGAATCGAGAAAGATAGCTCTGCTCTTTAATAAAGCAACCACAAATGTAGTGCTCTTGTGGGTATTGAAGCCCATAATGCAGATCAGGCAATGCTGCTCGCCTATATGTATGCACGTAATGTACTGCAAAGTTTCATGAAGCACAGAACGAGTTTTGAGTTTTATAATTGTTTCAGCTTTACCTGTTTGTACTGAGTATATTTATTATCACGCATTGGTACTGGGCCTGCAGTAGCCTAGCGGTTAAGGTACTGGTCTCTGGACTCTGATGATCCAGGGTTCAAATCCCACCTCTGCTCTTAACCCACAATTGCTTGAATTGTAAGACTGCATCAGTTGTAAGTCTCTCTATATAAGGGCGTCTACCAAACGCTGCAAATGTAAATCTAAAATAATTGCACCATTTTAGCGCCTCCTGGCCAGGGTGGGTGTCACAAATAGGCACATATGGCTGAAAGAGGCTCATCACTGGTTTACCTTCAACACTCTACCAATGTCCAGCCTTGCTATAGACTGGCATGCCAATCAGAACACACTTACACTTATTTCTCCAAGATTAAGGGCTTGAGCCACACAGGACAAGTGGGAATAAAAATAAATTCCGTAATAATTTTGCTGCTCGAATTCACTTCAGCTTCTCGGGCTAATTTATTTTGTGTCACTTTGAGCTGTTTTGCTTCCTTATTTCTATTAAAGCAACTAATTTTGCAACATTTGTGTAGATACCAAATATTATGGAATCAATTTCAAAGGTTTCCTACACACACGTTAACATGATCTACAGTACATTTGGGGATAAACATTAATATCAAACTCCAATACATGGAATCAAGGCCAGCAATCAAACCAGGGTCCTCTGGAGCTGTGTGCACCTCACAAAATAAACCTATTACCTTATTTAGTAGTTTTAAAATGGCATAAATATGGTCTATTTAGGTTTGTTCTCTATATAGGTTGGATTAAATAAACAACCTTTCATTTTAAAGTCTACTGGCATACAATATTAAAAAAATGTGATGAATACGCGACAACTTTCTAAAAAGGTACGAATGGTTAAAAATGGTTAAGGGTAGGGTAAGGTGGGAGAAAAGAAAGTGCAGCACAATACAGTGACTACATAGGAATCTATGCTTAACCTTGCACAAATGGGGAGACGTAACGAGAACAGAAGCCTCACTGTCTCATGTGCTAAACTGAACAGGCGTGTAAAAGACGTGTGCTGCATATGTACAGGGAATGTAAGTGAAGACATCATTTCATTGGAGAGTATTACCCTGCTTCATTCAGTATTTCCATCTGGACACCCTAGATATTCTTCTTACGTTCACACAGGAAAGCAACAGGATGCTGAAGTCAGTTATGGTTTGACTGTTGTGTTTGTACTGATGTTGATTGGTAATGATAGTGGCAAAGACAATGGTCATAACAGCCATTTTATTTGATTTCTGCATCAATCGACATTTTGGACCATTTCAATTGTTTTATTTTAGTGTAACCTGTTGGTGTTGGGGGTAAGATGGTGAAAAACATCGCCTTCCAGTAGTCTAGTTATATTTTGTATTGTCATTATGTACTGTATTACAGTTATAATTATTCTGATCACACTACAGTTACTACTTGATGAAAAGAGCATTACTTGCATTTCTCATGTTTCTGAGCGAAAAAATACATTATTATTTCCAAGCCATTTATAACAAACATCCTCTATATATTAGCTATTTAGAACCTAATTTGCACACATTCCCATGAGTACGTGACTTCATCATCATTGGAAGCAGTTGCTTTAAAAATGAATCAAATGTTTTGATTTTAAAATTCTTAAAACAAACCCCTAAAACCATCTTCCATTTTTCAACAATTTAGAATTTCAAACTAAACTGTTTTAAAATTATTATTAAAGATTTAAATGAGCTTTGTTTGTTATTCATGCAGTTTCTAGATGGTACAAATTAAAATGGGCTTTAACTTAGAAGTAATACATTATGGGATTCTTTTACAGGTCATAATGAGTGAAGTACTCCTCATTACATTCAGAAAGAAGTGATTAGTGATCTGTAATGGATCACCAACATATGAGTCCATGTTCTATTTTCACGTAGAAAGTTAATAATCAGTGTGAATGTGAAATAAAGGCTACAGTGCGCTACCCAAGAAGTGCTTCTGCTTTTAAATTGTTGCTTTGTTACATTTGTTAAATTATGCTTTTAACAAAACTTTTAACAAGCAACATGGTGAGCTAATATATTTTATATTTGTATCCCAATATAACACAAGTCATTTCATATACATATAATCTGAAGCAGATCGCCACAAACACCTCATGCTGTATTAGCTATCAGACTCAATGACAAAGGTGAGACTGGTGTTCGATATTTACAAATCACCCACTCACACGTGATCCTGGTCAGGGTTGCGGGAGAGCCGGTGCTTAAACATAGGGAGCAAGGCAGGAGCAACTCTTACATATGCTCACACACTAAATAAAATATAAATAAATAAAATATATTTGACAGACTAGAATGCACTTTAGAGACACCAGTTAACCTAACATGTATGTCATTGGACTGTGGGAGGAAACCAACTTCCCAATAAAAATCCATAAATAGGTGCTTAAATAAGAGTATGATTTTATTATTCTTTATTAGAACTGTTATGCGTGGTGTGCATGAAAAAAAAACGAAATCAATGCTGATCTTTTGTTTAGTACTGTACCCTTTCATTTATAGATAATTAAACATTGTCTTTCTTGTTGGGACACCTAGCCCTGCACCTAACTCTAAAATTAACCTTGTGATTTCAATTGTTTGGCCCTTTTGAGTCTTCATTATTACATTTTTAAAGCAAACAAACAAATAAACAAAACAGAAAAAGCAAGTGGAGAGTGCACGCAGTACAAATACACAACTCACAGTAAGTGTAAACTCTTATGGCACTGTAGCAGACAAAAATGCTTTGAAAAATGCTGAATTTCTTATTTTTACCTCTTCATTAAATACTAAAAACTGTTGTTCTGTTTTAGCATGACATTACTAATGCTGATAACTCACATTCAGTGCCCATTTGTTCAGCTCTAGAGTATATATAAAGCATTTCTTAAGACATGGCTGCAGTAAGATTGGGACAAAATTACACCTGAAGGACTAAATCGCCTGTTATCCTCTGTTCCAAAATGTCTTTTAAGTGTGGTGAAAAGGAAGGGCAGCCTTACAGTGGTAGATGCTTTACTGTCCCAATTTTCTTTTTGGAATGTGTTGCAGTCATGAAATATATAATAATGCTTAGACTTATGCTAAGAAGGCTACAGGTTGTTATTGTATTTATTGTTATTATTCATTTACAGCACGCATTGTGTTCTTGTAATGTTGCTACTTAAAATATGAGGTTATTTTGACTATAGGTGATTTGTAACCTATATCTTTGCTGTCTGTTCTGGTTTATATAAGCACCATGAATGTGCTACAGCGAAGCTTTGAAGATAATTAAATATAAGTGCTTTCTGAATGGCTGTTATTTTATAACATTTTATGGTGGACAGTGTTCTCTTTAGAAGGTTTTTGTGATAATCATGATCACTTCAAAATGGAGTATTAATAAGTAGAACTAGTTGGGATAAAGGTTTCTGACTTACATGTACAATTCTATTTGCTGCGTGATGTCCTACTTTGCCATTTCACACCACATGTACCATATTGCTGGAGCCCACTGACTGTGTAATCCCTTTATGAGCGCTGTATGCATATCAGGCTGATAGTTTTGACCAAAAATGAAGAAAACCCTATCTAAAAGTTACCTTAGCCAATTTCACATATAAGGTGTAAAGTTACAGAGATTTTCAAAGCAGACATGGCTGGTTATTATTTTAATTTGACTAATTTAATATGAATTGTTCCTGACAATAAAGCAGTTCAGGTTTATTTTAACCATATTACAATACTGATTTTCTGGTCATACCATATTAGGGCCCAATGAGGTTTTATTGTTCTATTGCACAGAATATCAGATCATTTTTTTTTTAATCAAAGTTTTCCCCAAATGCTCCAAATGCCTGAGGTTTGACATGCTATTTGTGTCTGCCATGCTTTCTAGCTTACCTCTGTGAGTCCTCATGTCAGAGAAACCAAACCGAGGTTATGAAAGGCTAAATTATGCCAGGGTTGTCCAATTCCCATGTATGGTTTCTGTCCTTTATTCGCATAAGGTTTTATAAGTTGGTTTCTGCAGATACAAAAATGAATGACCTCCTTTTCACTGACTGGGCAGCAAACGGGTGCCGTGGTTAATGCAGTCATCTAAAGTGCCTCAGTGTGATTGATTAATTGTGTGTGTGTGGGATGTGTGTGTGTTTGTGTTTGTGAGTTTGTGTACCCAGACTAGCACCTGGTCCAGGGTTGGTTCCCACCAACCAACTTGCACTTGTTCTGCGGGATGGTCCTCAGATTCACTTGATGCTGAATTGGATTGAGCTTGTATGAAAATGAATGAATGTATGGTTTCACAGGCATTTTGTTAGACAATTTTATATTATTATAACTTTGTGTCTTTTTACACAGGAATTGGTCTAATGTTATTGTCCATAATCATGGGCACTAGATTTCGATGTGTATTGTGACATATCACTGAAAAATATCGACTTCAGGTTCTACATTTTCTGATGTATTCATATGAATCTTGCTTTAAGAATAGCTAGTTTTAAATCTTTATAAGTTTGTACGCATACATTAAGCTATTTATAGTTTTTCCAAATGCAATAACCAACAAATTTCTCCTCCACACTACAAACTTACAGCAAGATCCACAGAGCAGAAGTAATATGATTTCTCCCAAAACTACTGCGCTCATAATTGCAATTAGACTGGATTTCTAGTGCACACTGCCAGCTACCCACAGGCTACTTCTTAAATATAGTATCCCAATGTTCATTTGCTGCCAAAGCTGCACATTCGATTTAGAGGCCTTTACAAATGCATACAGGATTTATTAAAAAATAAATGTGTAAAAGCTACTTCAACGCAGCTTAGTGCTTTAATGATAACTGAAATTATTATTTAAATAACTATTCATTTAAAGCTAAACCCTTCGCCCCAAGGACATTACATGTATATATCATTCATGCAATTACCTGTAAGGAATATTTTAATGGGTAGCACGGTGGTTTGGTGGGTAGTACCGCTACCTCATAACCAAAAAGGTCCCAGGTTCAATCCCAGGGTGGAGGCCTGGATCCTCTCTGTGTCGAGTCTGCATGTCTTCCCCATGTCTGCTTGGTTTACTCTGGGTACTCCGTTTTCCTACCACAATCCAAAAGACATGCATGCTAGGTTAATTTGTGTCTCTTAAGTGACCTTTAGTGTGTGGATGTGTGTGTGTCCTATGGTAGATTGGAGCCCTGTTTGGGCTAGTTCCTACCTTAGAGACCCTGTGTGGATTAAGCGGAACATTTTAATATTGTAAAGTGTCCTGCAAAGTGATGAAATTGCAAATTTATTAAAACATTAATAAGAACTACCCAGAACACTGAGAAAATAAAGGGACTGTGGTGGCCTAATGGTTAAGGTACTGCTCTATGGACCAGAAATCCAGGGTTCAAATCCCACTTCTGCCGCAGTTGGGTCCCTGAGCAAGACCCTTGACCCACAATTGCTCGGATTGTAAGACTTTATTAATTATAAGTTGCTTTGGATAAGGGCGTTTGCTAAACAATGTAAAAAAATTTCTTAAAAAGCATTTTAATCTGTTAATATTACACTTTACAATGGAATATAATAACTATAATCCTCCAGAAATATATATATATTTTTTTTTATTGTTGTGTCAAACATCCCTTATTTGCCTTAAATATATTTTTAAAATAGGAAATCGATAATAGGTGTTCACAAAGGCATGTTACCCGAACCTTAAGTTTTCCTGAGGATTTGATTATATTACACCTATGAATGAGAAGGTCAATCTCAACTGACTATCTTGTATCAGATATTTAGTTGACTACTAAAATGGACTGCTACAGACTGAAACTGCATCATCTTTAGCAACAAATCCAAGTTCTGTTTGTGATCGACAAGGGAGGCCTTGTTGTGAACACTTGAATCACGCCTTTGCTGTGGAGCGACACACTGCCCCAACAGCTGGTGTGGTAAATAAGGATCTACAGGCCCAGCTGCAACATCTGTGGGCAAATGTGCCACAGGATACCATATAGAACCTCTTAACCTCCATTACCCAACCGTATCTTGTCTTGTATCGAGGCTAGAGTCAGCCAAACAGGGTAACTGGTGCCGCCTTTTAATTGTACAGATTTCCCCATATATCATCGTTATATTCATACATATACAGTGTTCCCTCGCCACTTCACGGTTCACCTTTCTCGGACTCGGCGCATCGTGGGTTTTCAAAAAATATAAATGGAAAAAATATATCGCGGGTTTTCGCTGTTTCGTGTTTTTTTGCGGAACTTTTACATGAAAAAAATCTTGGAATTTAATAAAAAATATTAGGATTTACAGTAAATAGCTGTTGTATTTACTGAATGTGTAGGATATGAGGTGGTGTAAGCTCGGTACAGACGAAGCATGCGTGATACGAGAGTGATGTATGGCGTGCAAAGAGAACGTTCGATTACTTCAGCGTGTTGCTTGATTATTCAACAGTTATAAACACTACAATAGCGTATTTACTCAGCGGATGAATACTCACCAAAAACGAGAAGACTAGAGCATCGCCCACCTGAGCCGCTACTTGCCGACATGACAAGTTTTTGTTGTGTTTGTTCGCTGTTTGTGAAAGTTTCATTATATACTGAATTCATTCAAGCCCTACCACGTCACCCAAACGTTCTGCATGTTCTACGGCTAAAGTAGTGTATAAATACTTGAATAAATATAGCGTCCCTACTTCGCGGATTTTCGTTTATCGCGAGTGGTCCTGGAACATAACCCCCGCCATAAACTACGGAACGCTGTATAGTTTCATTCGATTTCATCGACTTCTTCTTGGTAAGGTATTTTTTTTTGTCAATGAGAGCATATATGTGTAGCCTAAACATTTGTAACAGTAACCATTAGCTTTTCACCTGTCGGTTTAATTTTTGGCCAAGATCTTTTCACATGGCAACCATGATTGCAACTTTACGAAGTAATTGCGGTACGGTGGTCGGTACGCATGCGCAACGATCCGCGCAAGCGCATTTAAGCTTAATGCGTCAATTTCTGTCCGCGTCCCTATAGCCTGCTGTCGGTACACCCCGGTCTCCCCTGTTCTGTAACGGGGACGGTGGAGAGACGCTTCAGCGCTTCACGCTCTTAGTACAGTGCGGATAAAAATAGCTTCAGCATGGCTGGAAGCGGATGGAGACGGACTCATTATATCAGTATAAAGCGATAAAGACGTCCGAATCAGTTGAATGTAAAAGACTTAGGTTCAGAACAAAATGCTGCGGTTTATAAATTGAACATAAACTTGAGTTCTGCGACTGGAAACGAGAAGATAAAGCTCTGGAGGTTTTTGGTGAAATGCGTTCATTATAAGGCTTGCTTTAATAAACTGGGTTGAGTGTCGGGTTTAAGGAGAGAAATGCTTAAAGCTGTGATTTGGCGATCTTCTCAACACCTGGATTACTAGAGGAATAAACCTGTTCAGATAAATAGTCCGATGGACAATTACTCGACGCTTCAGTGTAAGTAAATCTTTTTTTCTTTTCGTATTATATGCATTACTATAATATTGCGCCTGTCGAGTCAATGCGCAAATGCAAATGTTCACTCTCTCATATGTCTTATTAACCTACAGCGAATTCCTTAAAAAAATCTGTGCGACATTTGTGTTGAAAATGCTTCTATCATGTGCTGTTAGTTCATTCCACCCGGGTGTTTAAACGTATGGACTATTAAACATGTGTGATTGTTAGTTATAGTAGTCGAAAGATTTAATGCATGGAGAGGTGGATGGATGGGGAAAAGGAAAGGGGAGCTGTGTCTTCATCGTAAGTGACTTTTGTAATAACTGAAATGATCTGTTCTTTAGATTAAGTGCTAGTACACAAGAGTAAGGAATACTGGAAATACTGGAGTACTGGTGCAAACACTCCATGTAGTAATAAGAGCTATACAAGCCTTGCAGAGCATGATTCTGTTCACTACTGTTCATTCTGTCATACTGTAATAGTACTGGGCATTTAAATGTATGAATGGTATGTAGGACTGTTGGTTATAGTAGGTATTGGATAATTGGATGATGACTGGCGTGTCCGGATGTCATGAGCTTTGCAAGACCAATTGCATGTACATCTACACCAATTACTGCCACATAAGAAAATGATAAGTCCTTAAAGCCATTCTTGTAGGGAAAAAAGCATTCTGTGAACTGCTGTTCATGTCTGCTACCGCTGAACATTACGGGATATTAAAATGTTCAATATATTAAGTTTAAAGTGTGGTCATTGGTTAGAAAATGACATGATGGTGCACTGGATAATGCTGTCACCTCGCTGTTCCAAAGACTCCGGTTTAAGTCCTGGCCCCAGTGCTGCGTGTATGGACCTTGTGTTGCTGTGTTTGAGTGGGTTTTCTCTGGGTTGGCAGGGGAAAAACTAAAGACGTTATTTTTGTCTGAAAGAGAGTGCGAGGGAAAATAAAGCAGATAGATAAATACTAAAGAGATAAAATGGGAAAGTAAAAGTTATGAAATAAAAGGACAAGTTTGTTGATGTTTGAGTGCTGTAAATGGGAGTGAAACTGAGAGCAAAGCCATGAAGATATAACTATGAATATTTAGTGATTAGAGTTCAGAAGGGAATGTAATGTATATTTCAGAAAGTAAATGATGATATTTTAGTTGAGTTTGAGAGAATGCAAAAATTGTAGTTGATTTGAGTTGGTTTCTTTTCTCAACAATTTTGGTCACTGCGAGACAGGAAGTGGAAGTGTCACTGCAGCTGTGCTGGGCCACCTTGAGAAAGCAAATGCCTTGTCAACCAAATGCTATAGGATTTAGACTTGCCCAGGATGTGCTGTGTAAGGGAAGAAGCACACATACATTTTCTCCCTTTGTGTATGTTATAAAGTTTATGTAAATCCATAGATTAAATATTATATATATTGTAATAGAAAAGTGTAATATTTTTTAATTGTAATAGAAAACTTAGGGGACACTTCACAAAATTATATATATATATATATATATTAACATTAAACATAAGCATATGGGAAAGTTCTTTCTCCTCAAGACCTTTCAAATGAGACCATTTTGTCTCCAACACGTCACTGTGGCTGAAACCAGCGACATGGTGTTCTGCACTGGGGTCCAAAACCTGCTGCCCTTAGACAAGGGCACTCCCACATTCCAAAAGGCATGATTTAGGTGAACTGGCAGCGTTAAAGTGTCCCTCTGTGGGGTTGTGTTTGTCTGTCTGTATGTCTGAGAATGTGTCTGTTATGGACTGAAATTCCTCAAAATGTCTTTATTTAATTAATAATAAATTGTTTAATGTTATTATGCACTGTATGAAGGAAATATGCAAATACCTTGCAATCTTTATGTGAGGAACATTGTTTTTCCATGGGATTTACATGCTTGAGTTGACAAGCTGGAGATCCTCTGCCCATCTTTGCTCCTCAAATGCTCATTTGGGTTACTGTTTTTGTACCAAATCATGATTACAGTCACTTAACATAATCTGTTTGAAATCATGTCATTATTTAAAGTTTTTGCTGTTTTCTGTTTGTTTTTTTTTTTTTTAACCTCATTACTAA
This sequence comes from Parotocinclus haroldoi, assembly GCA_034779995.1. Classification (NCBI taxonomy): domain Eukaryota; kingdom Metazoa; phylum Chordata; class Actinopteri; order Siluriformes; family Loricariidae; genus Parotocinclus; species Parotocinclus haroldoi. The sequence goes on from JAUZST010002781.1 coordinate 29,873, forward strand.
ATCCGAATTATCTTGTTCCAACTTTTTCTAGACATGTTACAAGCCTGAAATACAATAATTGATGCATATTAACAAATGAAATTAAGTTGACCAGAAACTAAAACATGGGATATCTTTGGGTTAATTTCAATAAAATTCGGCATTTAAATATAAGTAAAAGTGAATCAATTAATTAATCAAACTTTCTTCTGCTGGGGTGTAAAGATGCACTCAGTCTATGGTATAAAACATTATAGTCCTGTCTCTATTCTAATTTAGCTGCCTCTTCTTTTTCTTTATTCGTCTCTCTAGCTGTCCAATAATTTAAGAATGAATATAAATGGTATTTTACATTACAATATATTTGTATTTAAAAATCGTTTGTTAGCTTTTTCCTGTAATAACCTTAGTAGTTTATTACCAAAAATTACAATGGTAATTTTAACAGTCCTAAACCCAGATAAAGAAAACCCGAAAAACTGTGAGAAATCTATGACTTATTCTGATGAGGGAAAAGTAAAAATACTACTACTAAATACTACTACTATATGCTACTTAAGATACAGCGGCAGATATGTTCTATTGCAATTGAATTATATATTAAACAATTCTTTTCTCAGCCATGGAAGCAGGTAGGCTGGTTGCTAATCTTGTTATAAATATGCTCTGTACATGTTAAGTGTCATCTGCATTTTCATAAATTCACAGACAGTGTGAATCACTCTGATTACTCTTTTGAGTGGCTGCTCAGCCTTATTCACAGATGTGTATGCAGCAGCTAGCATGTTGGATAGATGGACATAGATGTTTTGGTTTGGCAGTGGATCAGAGCAGGAGCTATGGCTGAAGGGACAGCTTGATGGTTTGACAAAAAGCTGGGAGACAGGGCCAGCGTAGTGATGTTTGTATGATAGGCTGTGTGGCTCTTCAGAGATAAATGGCCTTCCTTCTGCTGGCCAGGCAGGTGCTGCTGGGGCTGGACTTGGTCCAGGCATGAGAAGAAAGAAGGCTGTCATTATGGGTACAAATACCCTGTGTACCCCTGCCAACTGCATACTCTCCTTGTCCTGCCTCAAAACCAGATGATCTCAAGTTATTTTGTTCTGGGTTTTTTTTTTTCTGGTGTGCGAAGGAAACTTAGATTGAACTCATGTTACAGCTGAATTCATACATTGTATTTAGTGAAAATATGCTAGGTCATGCTGTTTTAAATCAAGAGCATCTGCAATCCTTCTTTGAAACCCATATCTCAAAATATTATCTGCATTACACTTTCACTGGGTAGTTACATCTTAATGCTTACGTCTACTCTAATACCGAAGTTGAGTTAGTTCACAAGCTAATAATATTTTACCAGAAATATACATAAGCTTGAATTAAATAGCAAGATAGCAAGGCTGCCTGGATTAACAGCGAGTCCTTGGCTCGTTTTCTGATTAGTACTGGTCCAAAATAATGACCATGGTTGGCATTTTTAAAGCTTGACAAATTGGAGAGTTATTCCGTTTTGTTTCTCTAGACAATTAATAATCGGTTATCTAGATCCTGTAATTTCTAGAGGAGGTCAAAGGTCTTAGTAAGCTAGGAGCTGACAATAAGATCATAACAATATAGAAGGGGTAAATGGAAGGGAAGAAAACATTCAGCACTATCGGTTACCACGTACACCTCTGAAGAACTCACGTCCATTGTCCAAAATCCAAGGAGCAAACAACCACAGCCAGAAAAGGATGAGGTCTGCACCAGAACCACAAACACTGAACACAGCAGGTGAACTGAAGCAAAGTGAACATAAAAAATGATAACCAAGCAAGGATTAAAGGGAGTGCCACAATGAGCCAGTGTTTAAAAAAACAAGCTTAGACATATAATAAATGATTTTTAAAAAATACTTTTATAACCGCACTCGTTTAAGTGAACGGATGTTGACCGAATGAATGTCATCAAGTCAGATGGCACATGCTGGTAATTCAAAAATTTCAACTATCTGAGCATGTTTTGTAAAAGTGAGACACAATGCTAGTGTCTTTAAGGATGGCTGTGTTTTTAGAGCATTTATATTAATAATCTGCTTTCAGTTAATTTAGCAAGTTGTTCTCCAGTCTTTGTTACTAACCTTGTGGTCAGCTCGATTTCTTCATCCCACACTGTCGACTGAACATAAAATTACAGCTACGTTGTGTTTTCCACCTCCCATTGTCCATGGATTTAATTTCTAACCACTCAGCAGTAAAAAGGAAATAAACCACAAGCTTACTTCATTTATGCATACGGACGAGCCGTGACTCATCTGTATAACTAATAAAGGACAAGACATAAGGACAACAATTGACAGGAGAAGTCTTGTTCTTCTTACAGAAGTTTATTAATATAACTATAAGCATATATTATTTCACTCTAACTTTTGTTATCTGTTAAACAATTAAGCCTGTAATGTACAAGTACAGGCATATTCTGTTCCTTATTTTGTATACATTCATATGTCCTTTTTATAGTTTTTGTTTATACTCTTATCAATATGCTCAGCATAACATCTGCTTATTTTTATTGTTGCATTATTGTCTATTTAACTGATTTTTTTAATGTGGTTTCTGGCCAGTCTGGGTTCTGTCTCACTCAGGTACAGTTGGCAATGTCTGAAGGTGGAGAGGTCAGGAAGTTGTCCCCCACCAAGTCCAGTGATGGACTGGCACCCCTTTTACGGTACATGCACCCTGTGAATGGGACGGGCTCCAGGCAAAAATGGTAAAAGTAATCTGTTTCATTATGAAACTTCGCTCAGAATGTAATTGTATTCTATAGAACAAAGGTTCTCAAAACAATTTGGCCTGGCCTGGCCACTGCCTGTATGCAGCGCAGTCTATGTGGTTTGCCCCACGTCTATGTGGTTTTCACTTTGGTTTCCTCCCACATTCCATGGAAATTGACATGTGTTAGGTCAACTGGCATCTGATGTGTCCCAGTGTGAGCATTTGTGAGTTTGTGTATGCACTTGTCCTGCGATGGGTTGGTTCCTGCCTTGCACCACTGCTGCTGTATAGGTGGCTATCGAAAATAAATGTCTGACAGTGCATTCAGACAGCTTATATTTTCTTGACATCCGTCAAAGCCTGATCTAGTGCCAGGTGGTGCTCAGTCAGTCCAGAAGTCTTAACTTAAAGTCTGCCGTACACCCAAACTAGCCATAGTGTGGCATTGCATACGATGAACCCATTCAACATGAACACCTGATCACATTCCAGTTCCAGAGTTTGAAAACCATCCCTGCCAAACTGCCACAGTTGGATGCCTGAGCAAGACACTTAACCAGCAAATGATTGAATTGTAAGCCTGTTATCAGGTGTAAGTCACTCTGGATAAGAGTGTCTTCCAAGTAACTAAATGGAAATGGAAATTGACTGCCAGAATTACTGGAAACAACACTTATCTGGCATCCTCTCCATTAAGAGGCTGTGGTGGCTTGGATTGTGTTGAAAGAAAGTATCAATCAAGGACAAGAACGCCTGCTAAATGACATAAATGTAAACGCTGCACCCAGTGATTCTTATTTGGGTAAAATGTTGTTGCTCCACCCACCCGCTTCACTATGACTCTTACAGTTATCTGAAAAAGCTGTAGCAGTACAATATTAATCAAGTGACTTGCTGGCAATCGAACACCTTTTTGTGTTGAAATATCACCGTTGCATGTATGCATCAGTTAGAAGTTAAAGCTCATAAACTAATTAGTTTACATTGAAATGATGGGAAATGACAGGCATGATGCCACAACCACACGTTATATAAACTTGGACTAATGTGGGTACTAATGAGTACTAATCCAGGGTTTCGGGCCAAAATTGGGTTAATACAAATATGGTACTTTTAGAACGTCTGCAGTAGACAGGTGTAGCTGTCATTAGACAGGTGTAGCTGGATATCTGGGATGTTCAAACTTCTCAGTGTCATAGCTTGGCTCAGAATAGTCCGCTATCCAAAAATATACAACCCTATTTATATCATCTAAATTTGGGCAAGGTGGCAGTGCATGGTAGTCACACTGAAAAGTGCAATCATGCAAGCACTGACATCATTTCTGAAAAAAAGTGCCTTTGCCCTTCATAACTTGGTGCTTGTACAGAAGTGATATGTCAAGAGTGTGGAATGTGTGTGATATGTCAAGAGGCTTCCGTAACTCATGCATCACTGATGTATAATGTCATTATTAAATGATGTAATCTTGCATTTTCTGTGACTATTGATTTAAAAATGGCAATGCAATCTGTTAGTGTTCGTTGCTTCAGACATTAATTATCTGTGCCTCGGAAATAGAATACAGTTTCTTGTGTAAATACTATAGTGTTAGTTGCAGTTGTCAGGTAGGTTTTCATAGCAAACTTCTAGTCTAGGTATTTGTGCAGATGATTTGACCATGAAAAGGTTGGATCATGCAGAATCAGTCCTGTTTCCCCCGAGGCACGGGGAAATGTGTGTTTATAGGTAGCACTACTAGTTGTACTGGCAGGCCTTAGGTAGCAATTATAAGTGCTCACATTTATTTCACTGCTGCTGGGTTTAAAAAGAATAATAGTGATTGTGAATACTGAATACTTTTCATTTTTAGGCTAAGATAAAATAAGGCTTTATGTTCATTTACTGTCCATCATATTCTGAAAAAAAAATATGTAGATACAGAGAGAAAGTTGTTCAGGTTGTGATGTGGAATGTGTGTCTCTGAGAAATTTGTTCAAATAGAACATTTCCACACGTTGTTCTTCCCATCCAGGTTGCCATAGAAAAAATAAAGTTTCTGTAATCCAATAACCTTCTAATTATGACTTATAGATCTGTTAGTAATAACGAAGAGGACTCGCATGTAGCCTAATAATGACAGTTTTTGCCTAACAAGTAAATGTAGTCTACAAATGGCGTAAGGTTAAAAAGTTTTACCTTGCTATCCCAAATGACCTTGTTCTGGAAAACATTTTGGCTAGCTAATATTCGAATAGTAAAAACTCTATGGATATTATTTATTGTTGGCAATGTCTGGCATTTTCTACCTACATTTACACCGTCTTTATTGGCCAAGGAGGATGCAGTGCCTTGTTGAGTTACTTAACTCTTGCTAAATTTAGACCATGTTTACACTCCGAATAAGACTGAATAAAAAAGCCCATTGTGGCGTCTCTTTATTTTACTGAGATTAAGGAGTTAAAATGGAGAGTTATTGTTTAGAAGATGTTTTTTTAAACATTTGATTCAGCAGTGACATTGACTCTGGAACAGATCGATCTGGCCACGTGAGGTTGAAATAGAAAGTGAATCTGATTGTACTTTTGGCTCATTTTGTACAGTAGTATTTATTTAAACTGATGAAAAGGATTCAAAGGTTTCTTGTGTTTACTAGCTAGGCATACAATTCATGATTTTTGGGTCAGTTACGCAGGGATGGTCCTCATAAATTGTTGGCTAGATGTTGGATTTCAGTGGCTGAGCAGTTATGGCTAGTTTACTTTACTCGTACTGTTAATAATGAGTAGTTGTATTAAAATGGAAGACATTTTAGTATGTTTTGGGTACAGTTACACATATATGTGGTTTAATCCTGACCAGATACAGGTCTAATACTTTACATTGCACAAATACACTGGACTTGACTTGGCTTGTCTTTCAGTAATTTCAGCATAATATTGTGGTAGTAGAACTTCCTGATTGCCCATTCTGACCGGTTTCTTGCTTATAGAGCAGGCATTTTTACCATCTACACATTTCACATATCTCTTCTCATCTATCACTTGTGTTAGCTGTTAGACCCAGATTTCTGTCTTGGCAATTATTTAGCCCTGCCATTTCATCAGCTTTTACTTATGACACAGTCTTAATGTTAATACATTTCTGGATTTTCCATACATAAACAGTGGCATTAAAATGGATTGTACTGAATACCCTTGTGGGTGTCAATTTGACAGATTTATAGGTTTCCGCTTCCCAACAAGTCAGTTAATCATGTTACTCCCAGTGTGTCTTTAAGCAAAGGGCTGGTTTGCCATATTTCATTGAGAACTTTTGCTTTCACAGACCTCAACTCTGTCAGACAACTTGAAAATACACTAGCCATGCTAGTGGAAGGCCCTTGTAGAAGAACAAAGGTTGTTGTCGCAGTAAAGGTGGGGGTACTCCATATTAATGCCCATGTTCTGGATGTGGTATTGGATGTCCAAATATGTTCTGTATATATTGTATTTTTAAAGTTGTAGATAGAGTAGATTTTTTTGACTAATAACAAATGTACATGGTAGTCACACTAAAAACTGCATGCATTCATAAAAAGTGCCTTTGCCCTTTATAACTTGGTGCTTGTACAGAAGTGATATGTCTACAGTGTGGAATGGGACAGCTAAAGGTAACTTCTGTAACTCATACATCAGTGATTTATGGGGTCAATATTAGGGTATGTAATAGCTAGGAACATCACTATAGGGTTAGTCAAATGTGACATATGTTGCATGCTGCATCGTGGACTTTTTACAAAGGCTGCCAAGACCATGAAGTTAAAGCTTCTTTGTTAGTAGGGGTCTTCAGACAACAGTCCTGGTTTCTCGTAATTTGTGTATGAGGGATGCAAGAGTGATGTTTGAAATTGTTAGTCTTTCAGGGTATCAGTGGTTGAAGTCTGCGGCATTAGTTGCTGAAGTAGGCAGATTTATTTTCCCTTTAGTTTCTATAAAGGGTGTCCTGTGGCTTTTGTCTTACCCTGTATATCATAGAGTAGGTTACATTAAACATGTTTAAAACATGACCATGACCACTGCTACAATCGGGCAAAATCATTACCATAAATCTTAGTTTATAATAAACTGTTTAATACATTTTACTTCATTTAGCAAGCACCCTTCTCCAGAGTGATTTACAACTGATATAGTCTTACAATCCCAGCAACTGTGGATTAAGGGCCTTGCTCTTGGACCGAGCTGTGGCAGAGGTGGTATTTGAACTCTGGACCTTCTGGTCCATAGTCCAGTGCCTTAACCACTAGGCCACCCCAGTCCCGTGGTGATAATTAATATTTAGTGTAATTTATTGAATAATGTACTAAAACTAAAAAACAAACAAAAAAATAAACAATTATTGTGTGATCACAGAGTGCGGGTGGGCCTTGTGTATACATATTGCCCAGGAAACTTCTAAATTTAGAGCACGATTTTTGCTGAATGTGTCTTTATGATTATTATGGGGTACCCATCGAAAGTCGGGCCGTTGTAAAACAGGGATTACTTGTACAGGTACTAATTATATAGAGCTGTGTACAATCTTATAGTTCATAGTAAATGCCTGCAAATGAGTTTATTAGTTGTCTCATTATAATTAATATGCTTTATTGCTGTGAAGCCAATGAACTGGCAATAAGAAAATTACTTTCAAGGAAAATACACGGCTGTGTAATTCATTAGTCTAGATAGGATACTCACACATGGCCAATAAGCCATGCACAAATTAATTGAGCGTGAGTTAAAAATATATTTTAATATTTATACCAAAAATATAATTTAGCCATTGATTTCCTCACCTCAGATGTAGATGATCAGGAAAGGCATGTTAAGTGTATGAATTTGTCATTGGTACGAATAGGTAAGAGAGTAAAGACGGTTACAAGCAGTACAAATGTACATTGGAAATAAGGTGAATCAAGCTTCGATCCAGCTGTTTAAAAGTGAGCACTTGCATTTTAACATACTAAAAAATTCAACTCTTAATGTTGAAAGACTAATGTCTTGTTTTCAGTGCAGGACTAAAGATGAAAAGGTCTGCTACTGGACATGTCTGGACTGAATACAAATTGAAATTGTTCAAAAAAATATTTTCCTTAAACATTCTTCATTTTAAACAAGCAAACTACATATATCCACCTTTATTAATTTCGTTGCATTATCTCATTTTTCAGTTAAGATGCACTGAATTATTTGCAGTAGTACGTTGTATGCAGTAGACATTCTTTTGGTTATTTGCTGTCCATGTGTGTTTATATATGATGGGTTTATTAGACTGTCTAATAGCTGTGTTTTGATATGCATGCTCCTAATCAGGGCTTATGGTTAATTTTGAATGCAATTTAAACGATGCAGTGGGGTCAGATAATGCTTACTCATTGTATATATCATTATGAGGTCAAGCTCACACGGAAAATTCACTGTAATCCTCTTTAATCTGTAGTTGTTATTTTATTTTGGAAACAGCACCTACGATATACTCCGGGCAGCAGGGTCGCTCGGTGGGTAGCACCGCTGTCTCACAGCAAGAAGGTCCCGGGTTCAATCCCACGGTGGAGCGGCCTGGGTCCTTTCTGTGTGGAGGCTGTGTTAAAATGTACGACAATAGATCAGTATTGGCTATGTTTAGCTGAGTCCATTTACTTTAAAAACAACGCAGTGTGCTCTCGTTACCTGTCTGTTAGTGTTATATATGTACCAAATGTAATCTACATTCTGGCTTGTCGAAGTCATCTCATATCAAATCCATTCTGAGCTTAATTTATGTGTTTGCAGAACTGCACAGTGCCAAAGGCAGTGGATTTCCTAAGAGTGCTGAGATTTAGGAAAAAGCTGACTGTACAGTCCCATTCAAATATAGATTTTGGCGCGGTTAATCCACATCCTTTGAGATTAGGGGAACCCAGATGTTTTCTTGTGTAGACATTTTTTGCCATTTTGTGTCAAGTTAGGTTTAGGATAAGGAATTTATGACAGCAGTATGGATAGGGGCAGGGAGTGATTATTTAAAGGTAATGCATCATTAAAACGTGGTACATTTTGAGTTGTACTTTTTCAAGAATTACCAATTGACAGAAGGCAAGGCAGAATCGATATTAGGTTATAAAATTGGCATAATTTTTAGTGCAATCCAGTGCGATACTGCTGTAGAGACCTTAAACAAAAAAGATTTTACATGAATGTTTCATGCTTCATCATAAATGACAGGAGAATGTCATAACTGAATGTCTGATTAAGTCAGTGACAAAGAATGTGTTGGGAAACATGCCGTTCATTATCAGTTATGAGCTATTATGAGTTTAGAAATATAATTACACTGATGTAATACAGGGTAGCATTATTTAGTGGCTTTGGTTATAACTAGGGGTAAGCAATATGTTGGATAACCTTATGTATCATTACCTTTTCTTTGTGGGATGTAGTCAATGACTACATCCTCAATGTCAAGAACTTACACACACAAAATAGTGACTAACAATTACATTTCATTACATTTCATAATGGACTACGTAAAAAATGAGTGGGCATATCTTAACAACATGTGAGTTCACTTCTGTACACAACACCGCTACCTCTCACATGCCTATGCGTTCATATTAAGTTCAAAAACAGACATATAAAACAGATGCAGGCATATTTTAATTCTGTTTCCAAATGTACATAGAAGAGCTTCTTTTTATTATTTTACAGTTTTTACACAATTACTGTCACTTTGCTGCTGTAAATAGCCCCACTGAGGGACTAATGTAGAACTGGAGGACTGTCTTATTTTAAAAAGCGTTTAACGTACATGATAAGCCAAAACATTGGTTTAGGTAGGTGGCAGGTGGTAAACTGTACTAGTACTGCTAGTTTATTTGCTCCAAAACACTTGCATGCTTGTTGAAGGGAATATTAATAGTAGACAGCTGTTAGAATGAATAGCACCTTAAAGAGTTTGTAGCTGTGTATCTTCATTCTCAGCAGAGTCTTATGTGCGTTGTGTGCAAAGTCCTTCCATAGCCAACACTAAAATTATTTGTAATCTGTTCACTATGTCAGTTTAAACCAAATGGGAGAGCCTTGGGACCCAATTCCCATTCAGTGATTTATGGAAACATGACGTTTCAGAGATCCTCCAACCTAGGCCTAGGCTAGCATTAATATTGCATATTGTATAATATTAACGTAATTTAAGGCTGCCCATTGTCCTACATCCAACGCAACAACTATGAGAAACAACTGTTAGCTTACTGCTAAATATATCCCATGCCTTCACTTGTACAATTATTGCAAGATAATTGTTGTTATTCAGTCTGTGAGTGGTCATAATGCTTGACTCATCTGTATATCCTGGTGGCAAAAAACACTTCTTAGTTTAACCTTCATGGCTGTACATATTATGTAGAAAACTTGGAAGGTAAGATAGTTAATACAGAGTTTATCGGTATTACTGCACCATTCTAATAAGACAATCATAATTAAGTCTCAGTTAAGTCAAAGTCATGCTTATTTATATAGCGCTTTTTACAATGGAGCATTGTCTCAAAGCAGCTTTACCGTATTATATTATCTTAAAAGGCTAATCCCAAGTTGAGCAAGCCTAGAGTGACGGTGGCAAGAAAAAAAACTCCCTTATATAGAGGGAAAAAACCTTGGGAGGATCAAGACTCAAAAATGGACCCATCCTCCTCGGGTGGCGTAGATGTCAATTTAAATAATTAAATTGTAGGAATAGTAAAATTAAGTACATTTTGCAACTTAAATTAATAATTAATGTGGCTATGGAATAATGTGGTTATAAATCCTCACATGAGTTTCATTGCTCATGATAAACCAAAGTAATATAGGAAAGGAAATTTTAACAGCATCCTCCTCTCTGGGTCCTTAACCTTAGCAAAGCTCGGTTTTGTAAAGTAAAAAGTAAAGTACTTTAAAAGTAAAGCTTTGCAGTGTCAGAACCAGGATGTCCAGGCCACAATTCTCCATAGTGATAATTACACAGGGCTAGAGACTAGCAGGAGGCTCATCAAGCGGCAATTGTTCAATGACAAAAAGGCATGAGCAGTGTTTTGAATTTGATTTTCTGTATTGCAGTGTAGTTTTCATATAAACTAGTTACAGTAAATCTCAGTCCTGTCATTAAGCTTTGTTAAGCTAAGAGTGGGCAGAATTTTGACTCACAGCAAGAAGGTCATAGGCTCATATCTACGCAAAGCATTCTGGGTCCTTTCTTTGTAGTGTCTGCATGTGCTTCCTACGTTTTTGCAAGTTTATTCTGGTTTCCTCTCACAGTCCAAAGACATGCGTGTTAGGCTAATTGGTGTCTCTAAAGTGCCCTTACTGTGTTAGTATGTGCATGGGAGTATGAGTGCATGTGCATTACAATGTATCGGTGCCCTGTCTAGGGTTGTTCTTGCCTTGGGCCTGTATGGCCAGCTAGGCATTGCTTTTCAGATGTCCCTGATCAGGATCAAGTGGTTAAGAAAATGAATAAATAAATGGATAAGCCACAGGTTGGGACTAGGTCATAGAGGTACATATTATATTGTGTGCTTATATGAGGCTGTGTTTTGAAATTCAGCAATTATCATATAAAACAAACGAGTAATGGCATTGGTTCATGTTCAAATGTGGCTAATATATCTGCTATTCAGCAGCGACTGCTGTGCCTCTTTGGGAATGTTACTTGCTTTGTGCTGCCTTGAAATCTTGTATATTGAAGATCTCATTGTTAGAATCACAATCAGAACAGGAGTCTTATCACAAGCCTGTGCTGCTCCTTATAAGTTTGGAATTATTATTTTATCTTATTTTATTATTTTATTCGTCCTCATTGCTAATATAGCATGAGAGTAAATAAGCTTAACAGAAAAAGTCTCAAAGCCAAATAAGGAAGGAGCTTGTTCAATCCTAAAGGCGATCAAAAGGTAGAATTCAAATCTTTTCTCAAAGAGGACAAAGATGACTGGATGAGAAAAAAAACCCAGACTAGGAAGAGAACACATTGCACAAGAACAAAGAATGGCAAACATGCATAGACCATACATGCTGCCAGAATGTCCCAATTACTAGGAAGTCTGATATAAAATAAATATTAAAAATATTGTACACTGTAATACTTGTATAGCTTGTATATCTTGCCAGGTTGGAAGTAGATCCCCTACCTTCTTGTTAGTTATTTCACTTGCTTAGCTGTTGACGAAGAATGGCTGGATGGTTTGCTGTCCACACTGAAACCACATGGCACTCACAACAACAAGCAACAATCTTTCAACTCCAAGATTGGAGTTAAAATAAATTATATCTGGAAATATGTCATGGAAAATGACTTTGTTTGGTTTCGTAAGTGACACATCCACTTCATCCACAAAAAAACCCTATGAAATTGCACATTCTGCGACTATTGTGCATGCGCACATTGTGATGGCGATGCTAAAGCGATATTTTGCGCAGCCATGTCTAGGCTTGGTTTCTGATTTTCTGCTCTCTGAGTTGCTTGTAAGGTCTCAGATGTAGAGACCCTGAGTTGGATTTAGTGAGTATAAAAGCAAATGAATTCATACATTAGTGGTGTTTATTAGGATGCCTGTATGTGTGTTTTTCTGTCTCTAAGGCTTTGTGAATTCTGCCTGCCTAGCAGTACCTAATCATAGTGTTTTATTTCAGACTGCTTTGTTGCTAAGTAAAATATAAAGTGCACTCTGAAAGACAATCATCACAGCTGATGTTTTCCTGCAATGTTGGTGGCAGTCTGCTTTCAGTAGCAGTGTGCATGTAGGAATGTGTATTGTTTTGGTTTTATTGATACAGATAAAGACACTGATACTAGTACAGGGCAAAAAGTTTGACCTGAATACAGTGTTTTCCATTAGAAATCACGTAATTATCCTGAAAATTGGAGTAAATGGTCATTTAACATTGGCGTGGGACCAGGCCCTTCTAACCCTTCAAACAATGTGTAACAAACAGGCTTATGTAAATTATGATATAAATATTTATTTCATGAATAAACTAAAATCATAAACCATTCTGGTTTGCTAAAACGTATCAGACTGAGAGTGGTGGTAACCAATCAGAACCACTCATTAGAATGGCTTCTGTTTATGTGTTAGCGTGATCCTTCTGTGATGTGGTAGCAATAATCCTTTGTAGGGTCTGGGAATTTGAGTCCCTTAACAAAAGGATGAGACATCGGACTAGTCAGATTTATGATTTTTCCATATGAGTGCTTGGCCACAGGGATTTGAACCCTTCAGAACACACTGAAAAAGGTGCTGCATATTCACCACTCTGTCTATGCACATAATTAATTTAGGTAGGTAACATGAAATTGCAACTAGCAAGGAAACTTGCAATAATTCTGCAATATCAGTCAAGTCTACCTACGTAATAGACTGTTTTCTGGCAAAGTAGTGGAGGATGGACTTTATCTTCAAATATGGTAAGTCTAATGGACTGGTGAGTTTGGTGTTTTAATGTTTTGGCTGCACTGATATACTGTATACATAATAAATTAATGATCATAACTTTGCTGAAAGGTTGTACTTGAAAGATTCAAGGATTTTTTTTAGATCTGTATTTTGAAATCCTTCGAGTAATATAAAGTCATGCTTAAGTTTCTGTGATAACTTTACTGTGAAGGTCATGGTGGGGGAGGGTGGGGTTGTCGGGTTTGTTGGGGTGTGTAGCAGAAAGGGGTACCCACTATATTCACTGTATGTGACTCTTTTAACAATTTGTATAAAATTATAAACATTTCAGAACGTACAGTTGAATCCGATTTAATTGGACCACCAGTTCCAAATCCTAAAGTACCGAAACAAATCCTATTGTATCTTGTGTAATGTTATTCACTAATTTGAACCAAAATTCCCTTTAATTGGACCAAAGAACGTGAGAGCGAATAAGAAAAAGAAACCACAAGTCGCCACTTAGAGCGGATGCAAAACGGGTCAGCGAGATATGGGGAGATTTTTGGGATCCCCTGAAGAATTTATGCTTTTATCAAAGGTCAGGAAATCCGAAAAGTTGTGTTGACAAGAGCAAAACCAGCGGGAGGTGAACA
>JAUZST010002782.1:0-17720 GCA_034779995.1 Parotocinclus haroldoi
GGCTACGTAGGAGAAGGATCCAGGTACTGAAATGGCCAGCCTGCAGTCCAGATCTTTCACCTATAGAGAACATTTGGCTCATCATAAAGAGGAAGGTGCGACAAAGAAGGCCCAAGACGATTGAAATTTTGATCTCTGATTTGTATTCTATTCTGAATAATATATTAGATGTTGGCACCTCCACATCATTGCATTCAGTATTTATTCACAATTTGTTTAGTGTCCCAACTTTTTTTGGAATCCGGTTTGTAGTTTCTCATGCATCTGCTGACAAATGGGAGATCCCTATTTTTTTCAAAAAGAAACCTTTGTACCAAATCATGATGATAATAACCTGATCACGTCACATGTTTAAAATCACATCATTTTTTACTCTCATTACAAACCCTAAATTGCTCAGCCTTAGTATTGCAGGCCTGGAATGCAGAAATGAATGTATATTATAAAGTTAAATCAAGTTGACAAGGAAATTACAAGGAATACATTATGTTCATGCAGTTAATGAAAAGTTAAAGCTACATTTTGAAAGCGGTTGTTTGTTTGTTTTCATTTTCATTTTCCATACTGTCAAAACTTTATTTGGGGGTGTATTTACGTATTCTGATTTCCAAACACATGTTTGTTAAATGTACAGTACTATGAAAAAGTCTTAGGCCACACTCAGATAAGATATACTCTTTATATCTCTTTATTAGAATAAAATAAGAACTCAAAAAATAACCAGAAATAAAATAGTATGAACATTTGTATGCAGTATTTTTAAAAAAAATCAAAAGAACAGCTTCTAATGGTACAGACTGCACTGCACTAAGGCACTAGAAATCAAATCCCACCTCTGCCAAGCTTCCACAGTTGGGTCCTTAAGCAAGGCCCACCATTTCTTGAATTGTAAGACTGTATTAGTTGTAAGTCGCTCTGGATAAAGGCATCTGCTAAATGCCATAAATGTAAATGTACAGTGACAAGTAATTAGTGTGTCATCCCCTTATACTTTAGCAATGACAGCTTCATTGGGATGCCAAGTTCAACTAATAATGGAACTTTTAAAAGTTTTTCTGCAATTTTTTCTCACTATGTGGCCACCTCCCAAATATATGTTTTATACTGATATAAAGCATAAAATAATTTTGATAGCTGTAAATATCAATAATGTTTTTGTTAACCGATCTTGAGCAAGAATCTATATAATTATTGGCAGTCTATAGCAAAAATATTCACATATAAGTTGCAGGGCTACACTATGACATTTTGAGGTAACAGAGTGAAACAAGTTACAGCTCTTCTCGTTCATCATCCTGTGGATTAACTTGTTTTATTTTGAATTGAATGACATTAGGACTGTTTTATGGTCTTTATAGTTTTAAGACATTAAGTGTATTATTGCATTCTCATTACTTTGACAATTCCACAAAATCTGGAAATATTATTGAGATGTTTTCACATTAAATAGCACAAATGGATAGAATTAATATTGTTGGATATTCAGCTGACATTATGTAGTGACTGACCAGAGGCATCTCAAGGTTGAGACTATAATATAATTATAAGCAATAATATTATTAGGCTATATATATTATGTAATGTTAGACAAAGTCTATGATTAAATACAATATTATTTGTTAAGAATAATAATTATATTATATAATTATAATATAGGATACATGTATTTCAAAGTAATGAATTACAAACTAATAAATTTTTTTCCATGTTCTATGTTTTATTCTTGTATGATAAAAAATTGGAAAAGAGGGAAAATCTTAAGCTGTTTTTTATTTACTTGGACTCTTGGAATATGTCCCAGTCTTGGTCTTGACTGAGCTATATTGATCTTGATTACAACACTAGTTTAAATGCTGGGAACATCAAGGTCCAACTGAGACTCTAAAGACTAATGAAATATAGTTGAGAATTGGTTGCTAATACAGTTCTAGTATGAAATATCCTGACATTATCAAACAAAATCTGGCACAGCAGAATGGATGCCCATACAAAGGGGAAACTTGAAGGAAGATGGATATAAAAGTTAACTGCATGTGATCTCCCATCACTACAATCTTTGTACTCCAAGTACATCAAGAAATGATGCTCAAAATGAGATTTCCTCCAGCATGACATATAGACTGTTGATAAATGCAAACTAGCCAGTTGCAAGTAGCCACTTCAGAAACAGCTTATGCAAGAGAACGATCTGAGAACTTATAGGTTCATGTTAATTGTCGGTATTATCTTTTTAAACTGCACTACTGTCACTACTGTTACTGTTTTTGCACTACCCATAATTCCATCTTACTTGCTGCTGTTGCTTACTTGTGTGTGTCTGTGTATCTTTCTTTGTAGTTTGCACCTTACTGTCATCCTTAAGACTTTAAGCTGTACTCTACTCTGACTCTACAGTGTTGTGTGGCAATAAAGAATCTATTGTTTGTTTGCTTATTTAACATTGCATTGCTGTTCAGCATTAAACGGACACAGGGTTAGTTCAACACTCAAGGTTATATTGAACTTGTCATCTCTATATACTTAAATCAGGGTTGATTTAGTGTAATCAGTTAGCATAAAGCATGTCTATGGACTGTAAGTGTACCCGAAGTAAACCCACGCAGACACAGGGGGGAGCCAAAATACTTAATTTGGGATCAAGCCCAGGACCTATTCACTGTCAGGCAAGAAGCTATTGAAAATGCTAGTGTTTGGTATTTTTTTCTAAATGAATACAATGTTTTCAATTACAATTAATACATTGAGCAGCATAACAGTGAGCGACATGTTGAATCTTGAATATTGACACACATTTTAGCATTTTAAAATTTTGTATGTTCAACTTTAATGACACCAAGCACTGAAGCAGGCAAGGATTTTAAAAGCAAAATCTGATGATCCATGTTATTCCAGGCATGATTTTACAATATTCCAAAGAGTGCATGTTGTGCTGTAACTGGATGCTTGACTTTCTGTATCTTCATTAATAGGAGATTAACATTAATTAAGGATGAACATTTCACTTTTTATTTCCAGGTATGTACATCTGGATCTTATACAAGGTTCAGAAGACAGCACCTTTTGCAATTGTTCTTGTAAGCAAAAGTATTGGAACATTTGACTTTGAGGTGTGTTTTGTTGTTCAAGTGTGTCCTGTTACAATTTCAAAAAATAAATATTGCTGCATGTCTAAGCTCAGTTTCAGATTTAGATTTTGCCTGTGCAGACTGTGCATTTATAGTCAGAGGAGTAACCAACATGAAAACCAGAGAGAACATTTATCAGAGCCATTACACAAATATAGGCCATAGTCAGTACAACCGCTTGCATTGTCTTAGAGAAGAAAGTCGCCATTGTTGTACTATGTAACAGATTTCGAACAGGTTGACCAGGGAAAAGAACAGCAGTTAATGACAGAAACATTGTGCATGCTATAAAGAAAGAACTTACAACAACTGTTAGTGACATCAGCAACAATCTCCTGTTAAACAATCACAATCTACTGTTTGCAGAATACTTGAACAAAAATACAGAGGCTTCACCAGAAGGTGATGAGACAAAGATTTACCTTTACTATTGTGATGGAAAGACTAATGTTTGGAGAAAGAAAGGATCTGCTCATGATCCCAAACATACAAGATAATCTGTGAAACACAATGGAGGTAATGTCATGGTGTGGGCTTGCATGGCTTTTTCTGGGATGGGCTAGGGGATGATCTTCATTGATGATGTCATGCTTGATGCAGTTTAATGCTGTACAATTAACTTAGAAGTCTACTGAAACATTATGCCTGTCAAATTAAAGATATAAGCAACCAAACTGATTAGGAAAGCCTTACATTTACATTAACAATTATAGTATTTAGCAGATGCCCTTATCCAGAGCGACTTAAAAGTGCTTTAATACATCAGTGACATAATATATTCATAATAATCAGGAATCTAAACAAGAATACATTTGTGACACTGTTATGGTTATGTTTTTCTTCATGATGATCTTCTTCTCTTGGCCCTAAACACATTGCCAAAAGTGCCAAAAGCATCAGGTGCACCAGGTTTTGAACTGGCCTGGAAAGCGTTGTGTCCTGCGGGCCAAAGAGGAAAAACACTGTCCAGAAAATGCGTATCGTGACACGCAAGCTTCAACAAGTAGTGTCCTCAGTTGCCAAACGCTTAACTGGGGTTGTATGTTCACATGTATGTACTAGGTGTGCATATGTTACATCTGCTACCACCTAGTGGTCAATGTCATGATAGCTCGATTAGTTTCAAAGATGCTGCAATTCACCAAAATGTGTGTGATGGACATGAGTTGTGGTGTACGTGAAGGATTTCAAGAAACAGAAGCTCTACTACTATATTATATTGTTATTTATTTTCTGATGGCACCATAGATCTAAAAGCAATAGCAAATTACAGTAGGACTGGCAATCAATGCAGATTATACTGCACCTTACATTATATTTCTTACATTATATTTATGAAGACTGTTTTCTCTTATGTACATAGAGTTTTAAAAGTATTTTCATTAATTTAATTTTTTAATAAGAAATTACTCTAAATGACTTGC
Organism: Parotocinclus haroldoi; assembly: GCA_034779995.1. Classification (NCBI taxonomy): domain Eukaryota; kingdom Metazoa; phylum Chordata; class Actinopteri; order Siluriformes; family Loricariidae; genus Parotocinclus; species Parotocinclus haroldoi. The sequence continues at coordinate 4,550 of JAUZST010002782.1, forward strand.
ATATAGAGTGAAATGTATTTTAATGTTTGTGTGGGGTTAAACCATGGCTGACTTTCAGCAATATTTTTGGCAAGTTGGTTATTTTGGCAAGTCAATAATTTTACTGCTGATCAGGGGATCTCATAGATGGGCTTTGATTCCTATGTTGTGTGTAAGGTACTTCATGACTTTAGTGCATTTAGTGGATATTCTCACACTGTCTCTATTTTTTACAAACATATAAGGCGCTACAGTCCCCTCCACAGTTATTGGCACCCCTGGATAAGGATGGTTATAAAACGGGGTCATAAGAAATTCACCTACTGGTGAATTAGCTTGATCTCACACTGAAAAAATAAAAAGTCCAACAAAAATCCAAGTAAAGAAACATCCCATATAATATTTTAATCAAACCATTTTTCTTTAAGCAATCTATCCAGATCACCCAGGGTCTTGTGCACTCTTCTCAGTACCTCACCCCATCAGTTTTCCATGAGAATTAGATCACAGATTGCTGGTGTTGATCTGGACATATGTTTTGGATCAGTGTCCTGCTAAAAGATTCAGCGATGACTATTTTTTTTATTTTCTGGCAGAAGAAGACAGATTTAAAATGCCCATGAGTGCCCAAAATGCAATGTACTAGATTCTCAGGGAAGAAAACAAGTCCCACAAATTCCCAGTCCCTCCACCATACTTATCCTTCATTTCACGCCAAACCCAGTGTTTGTTGCCAGAAAGAACAATTTCCTTTTTAGCTTTTAGTTGCTTATATTTGTGCTTCCCGGTGCTTGCACTTGTGGTTAGGTAACAGGAAAAGACCTCCACACAATCTGTGAGCATGAGGGCTCTGATGGTACAATTGGAGACTTCATGTCTATACAACAGTGATCCTTGGAATTTTATTTGCCCCACTCTTTCATGTGCATGGGGACACTTACTCTTTAAGTTTGTTCTGTTTGTTCATCTGTATTTCTACATACATTGTTAGATCCCTTTATTATCTCTGTACATAGATTAGGTGCTATTTGGGTGGTAGATCATTTACACTACTAAAGTGACACTGATGTGGTGGTGATGGTACCAGTTCAACACACACTAGCAACACCAGCACATTAGTGTCACATAGTGCTGAGAATGATCCACCACCCAAATAGTACCTGATGTGAGGTGGCCCTGTTGGGGGTCCTCAGTGTTGAGGCAAGCCTTGGCACTGCACTGGGTATAATAGTTCTTGTTAGAACTGGTATGTTTATGAAAGTTTAATAAAAAGCAATGTTTCAAGTTGGTCTGCGCCTGCTTGGTCCTTGTAGCCTGATGTCACACTGGTGTCAGGAGTGGGATCCTGAGTAACTCCCACAGGCGTATGGGGGAGGACAAGAAGCTGGAAGGAGAGGTGAAGAAGATCCAGGCAGACCAGCTGAAGATGGAGGCTGAGTGAGGCAACCTCTTCCGAGGCTGGGGTACCCCCGGACTGAGCCACCCAGCCACAGGGTGCCGCTGCATGCCCCAAAGGGCTGCAAGATGGCAGCCTCCTTGCTGCTGCACAGGACGGTGCAGCATGGGGTGCTGGAAACCTTAAGCTGGCTGGGGTGGATGACGGCAGCCCTAGCGCCACCAGGTGGCCTGCAGTTACCTCGAACGCTGCCTGGAGGGTCACACTGGGAGCCATCCTGGATAACAGCGGCTCCAGTGGACTGCGATGGACGGTGGAGGGTCAGCGTTTGCAGCTTCCCCACTTTGACAGTGATGGTGCTTGGGAAGGCTATGAAGCACAGCTATGGGTCCTCGCCAAGTATTGTAGCTGGAGCAGACTGGAGGTGGCAGGGGTCCAGTTGAGTATGGCGTTGAGCAGTGCAGCTTTCCAGGTGTTCTCTGACCTTCCAGAGGGCCAGTATCAAGCTCTCATCCAGGCATTACGGCCCCGTGTGGATTTGGATTCTACAGTTGTAGAAGCAAAGAGAGTGGAGCTCATCCTCACTCCACAGCGGCGTGGCAGAGCGTCTCAACTCTCAGACGACCTGTCTGAAGCATGTTCCATTGTTGTGGTCCCACAAGGGTTTGACGGTGTGTGCATCCGGTGTGGAGCAAGATGCGGCAAGTTGAGTCATCAAGTCAAGTCAAGTCAAGTCAAGTTTATTGTCCCATATACATTGTAGCAGGTACAATATACAGTGAAATATACAGAGAGATACTGGAAAGACAAGACAGAAAGAGTATTAGAAAATTAGAATATGGTAAACATAGGGAAAGATTGGAGATTTTAGAAAAAGCCCCATCCACATACATATAGAGATGACAAGGGATTAAGGAAAAAAACAGCAACAACAAGTGGCCATCTGGTCTATAGCAGCTGACGTGGGCAGGGCTCACACAGACCTGGGAGAAGCAGAAAATGGAAGGCGTGTTCATAGGTTGGGAGAGAGGGCGAGCCAAAGAGTTACCCGAAAGCATCAGTCTGTGTCCATAGCACAGTAAAACACTTCCATGCAAGCCACGCCCCAGCAGTCCAGTGGAGAAACAGTGCTAGGTGCATGGATTGAATCCATTCCATTCCTACGGCTCTTCCCACACCCTTGATCATGTTGGACAGTGGTAAGGGGCTTTGAACAGCTGATCCAACTTTTTTATTTTGGTGATATACCAGGGCAACACCTAATCCAATCAGCAGAAATCCCGTAATCATGGTTCCAATTAAGAATACATGCTCAATGTCCTCAAGGGAAAGTTGTGCCATCAGGTGAGGAAGTATTGTTGCAGCACAGTAGCTCAGATCTTACTCGTAGTCAGCGTGACGTTCTGTGGAAGTTACTGTTGGAGTTGCAAGACATTTTTTGCAGTTTATAAGCAGGACTGTATGCGGACTAACCGAACTGAGCATCTTATCGATACCGGGAGTATGGCTGGCTGCTGTAGCGCTGTGAAGTTGCACTTCCACTGCTGTGACGTATGCATCGCGCAAAAGGGACCGGCGGGTCCCGCACACGCCCATGCAGACATTGCAGTTTGGTTTACTCATGGAGAGGGTGGCCGTAGACGTACTGGGGCTATTTCCCGAGACGGAAAAGGGAAACCGTTACATCATCTGGACTATTTTACCAAATGGCCCGAAGCATACGCAGTGGCCCACCAGAGCCATTACCACTAACTGCCTTCTGGAGCGGTTCTTCTGTCATTTTGGGCTACAAGAATAGCTCCATAGTGACCAGGGACGGAATTTCGAGTCACAGGTTAATGGCAGCGATGTGTGAGCGGTTTGGAAAACCCAAACCACGCTTCGTCCGCAGAGTGATGGCCTGGTGGAGCTCAGCTTGCCATCATGACAAGCCAACACCAGCGTGACTGGGACCGTTACCTGCCCTTGGTGATGTTGGCTTGTTGGGGTGCGGTCCAGGAGACCGCTGGATTTACGCCAGCCCGAATGATGTTTGGGCATGAGCTGCGCATCCCCGTGGAGCTCTCTTTCAGTACCCCTCCTAGATGGAGCTGTGGACAGCGACTGTGAGTACGTGCTGTGAGTATGTCCAAAGTTGAGTTCTCGGATGGCTGCGGTGTACGAGGCAGCTAGAGAACGTCAGCATGGGGCCGAAGGAAGCGTGTATACGATACGCGGGTGTGCGGTGAGCCACAGTCCAACTGGGAAGGGTCGTACACAATCTCCCAATGTCTGTCAGACGGTGTGTATAGGGTCCGTATGGGGCATAAGGCGGTCGTGGTACACTGGGCTGTCCGAGGCGGAAACGGTGGGCTCCCGGCTATTTGGCCGACTACACCACTGGCTGACACATTCAAGGCGAGAGTGGGCATGTATCAGCGGGTTGGTTACTGTTTTTGTGGAGAGGTCAGCAAGTCACAACACTAGAGGGGCTGGGTCGCCGGGACGGCTCTGTCTTCGGGGGGGAGGCTCTTTTGGGGTTGTGTAGCGACAGTCGAACCCGAGGCAGACCGTTCTGGCTCAGCAAACAGCTGCGTGACTCGCTGATCTGTTATTTGTAACGTGACGTAAGTAAAGAGAGTTGGAATAAATTCACCTTTTCCTGATCTATACTGCTCACAAAAAATAGTGGATAATTTAAAACGATATATCCCATAATAAAATACCCCTCATTTTGGTGAATAGTGTAGCTTAATCTCACACTGACAAAAAATAAAAGCCTGATCTGTGGTGGTCCTGTGGGGGTCCTGACCAATCTGTTAAAAAACCTAATTAGAATACTATGCCCTTTATAGTGCTTAAAACAGGTCCAATTAACTCCCACTGAATCTCATCTTCTCTCTGTTTCTCATTCATCCTTATCATGCTTGACCTAATTAATTCCCAGGTGACCTTAACGTACATATGTAAGCAGATGTCCAATTAAAGCATGTCCATTACCATGGATGATCTTAATTATAAGAAGAGCAACAGCAGGTTCTTAAATCTAAAGAAAAGGTGCATCATGACGTGAGTAACATATGACAGGAGTTGTGTCACATGTCAAAGTATCATTCAGTTAATTGTGTTAATGTGTCCAAAAATGCATATGGGTTATGTGGATTGCTGTACCTGTTTTTATCTTTACTTATTAATAGAGGAAGGCAGTTCAGTCTGATTATAAGTCATCAAATATTTTCCATTAGTTTATATAGCCATACTGGTGTGTACAATGCAATGTTTTTATATCTTTTCACCATTCGTTGCCATATATGTCCTGTTACTTATCAACAATAAACCCATAAATGCCAGTAATTAGTAACGTTCACCTTTATGACAGAATATCCCCAGAGAATGTAGGCTGATAAAACAATCAAGAAGAGTGCTGTCATAGATCTGCCAGAGAATCAGCTGAGAAAATAATTCCATGCATAATCCCGGATAAGGATTTTCTTGACTAATGTCACATGTGCTAAGGAGCCATTTTTGATTAAGCTTGTACCCATAAAAAGCAAGGATAGATCCCACATAATTTCTTCAGAGGAAGCTTATTACTGCAGAGGAGTGAATCTGAACATAAAGGCAGTACTTTTTTTACCTACTTTTACCTTCATGTCACTTTAAGCAGGTCTTTTCTGAAGGAGCACCCTCACTGTGACAATGGAACCAAATTACACATCGACTTTTGCCCAGGTTGACAGAATGCATCAAGGCTCAGTAAATGATCACATCATACCAAGGATGGGCTATACCATCTTGGCTATCATTATGGGTTTGTTCTCTTTTTTCGGCATCATCTTAAATGCAGTGGTAATTTATGTGACAATAAAGCACAGACAGCTGCGCCAACCATTAAACTATGCATTGGTCAACCTGGCGGTCGCTGACCTGGGATGTGCAGTGTTTGGGGGGCTGCTAACCATGATCAACAATGCCATGGGCTACTTCAGTATGGGCCGAATAGGGTGTGTTTTGGAAGGATTTGCTGTTGCTTTCTTTGGTAAGTGGCTTATTATTATTTACAAATAATAGTTAAGTAGAATGCATTGTTCTGTAAGTGTTAATAGTATACTTTCATTTATTGTCCATGAGTGAAAAAAATAGATAATAAAAAAACTCTGATAACAGAGCCATTTGTTTATACCCCTGCCAGGTATCACTGGTTTGTGCTCGGTTGCAATTATTGCTGTTGATCGTTACTTCGTGGTTTGCAAACCCCTGGGACAAATACTGTTCCAAACCAAGCATGCAGTGGCAGGCGTGCTGTTTTCTTGGTTCTGGTCCTTTATTTGGAACACACCACCACTGTTTGGATGGGGAAGTTACCAACTGGAAGGGGTGATGACCTCCTGTGCCCCAGACTGGTACAGTAGAGATCCAGTGAACATCTCCTTCATTGTATGTTACTTCCTGCTCTGCTTTGCTCTGCCATTTGCCACCATTGTGTTCTGCTACACGTGCCTCATGTATACCTTGCGACAGGTAGGTCAAGATAAGTACAGTACGTGTGTCTTAAAATAGATTCTTCAAACTTGACAAAATACCTATTCACGGCTGGCAAAAGTAAGAATGTATATACACAGGGGATATTTCATTATGGAATATTTAATATCCCATAATTTTTGTGAGGAGTATAATTTTATAAGCTCATTGCTAATAATACGATAAATTTGACAAGTAATTTATACTTCTACCTCTTGAATCATGCAGCAACTTTCTTTTCTTACAAGTAATTTTTGGTGATCGTTAATTTAATATGTGAATTAAAATATTTGTGTGGCACTTTCATTAGATTTTATACACTTAAAGCCTTCTCTTCTATCCAAGGTAGCCAAGATGCAAATGGCAACGGGAGGAAGCACAGTCAAGGCTGAAGCACAGGTGGCCCGTATGGTTATTGTAATGATCATGGCATTTTTGCTCACTTGGCTCCCATATGCAGCCTTTGCTCTTGCTGTGGTCTTTGATTCCAGCCTCTACATTGACCCACTGATAGCCACCATTCCTGGCCACCTGACCAAGAGCAGCACCGTCTTCAATCCCATTATTTATATCTTCATGAACAGACAAGTAAGTGAATTAGAATAAGTCTAACGTTTACATAAAATAACCATGGTTGTTATGTTGTTGCAATCATATGTGGTTTACAAAGTCCCCAGACAGATCTTTTGTTGTACAAACAAAGAGACATTGCATTCAAATCAAAGGCAAATATTCCATTAGATTTGATTCAGAATAAAGTTAATTGTCAGTAAATGATTTCCACATAAAAATCATTGTTTTAATGTAGTAAGATAAGGAAAAAAAAGTTTAGTGGTGTATCTTGATTTTACCCACAACTAGACGCTCTAATGACCTTTGTTTTTTACAAGAAGTGTTTCTTTATTTAAATATCAATTTCTATATGCAAAACCATTAGCACTGAAACGTGACCTTACAGGTTACAGGTTCCTCAAAATTCTCCTCAAATAGATTCAGCCTATACATAATAATTTGTAATTTGCCTTCAAGAATTAGTAACTCACTGTGGTCATTGCAAATACAGTACAGAGATATTTATCCTTACCTATAAACTCAAAGCAGTTGATCTTCCACACCCCACCAAAAGTTTAGCTGGTGAGCTAAAATTCAATGTCATAAAAACACATAGCTTAATTTGTAAAAGCACAAATAATGCAAATAAATTGAATAACTGTTCATGTGGATGGGAAAGGCCAGCACCCAAAAACTCATTGCCACATTTCCCCACCATATCTTAAGAACTCCCCCTCCCCATCGCCTTCACCATTTTTGAAGTAAAACATTATTTGCAGGTCAAATTATTTGTTTACGTGTCAAATGGAAGTAAATAGTTCATGTTTCATATTTTGAATCTAACATAGAATAGATTAGAGTTTGCATTGCAATTTGGGTAAGCAGTTTATTGAGCACTTCTTTCACATTCACTTATATACTCCCTATCTTTCTTTTCAAGTTCAGGGACTGTGCTTTGCCATGTCTCCTCTGTGGCAAAAACCCTTGGGCAACCAAAGAAGGAGAATCCAACCTCGAAAATACTGCTACTACTTCAATCAGCAAGAGCAGTACAGTGTCACCATTATAAATCCACCAACAAAGATATTCATACCAGCTCTTTTCAATACAATACAATACTTTTCCATTTCATAAGCATATGCATTGTGAAAATTCTGCTATACTAAAAGGGAATAAAGTAATGATTTCACACAGATTTTTAAAAGGTTGTTTATGTGCCGTATTAATGGCCACTTTGAGTGTTTAAACATAAAGATCAATAATAATTCTGCTCTGTTTTATTGCTTTTACTGGAATTATTTGCTTTTGGATTCTGTCTTTGCTTCTGTAATTAAATTCTTCCTTTTTGAGTTTGATCTTTGCTGCTCCATGTCAAGTCAAGTCACATTTATTTACAATGGAGCATTGTCTCATAGCAGCTTTACAACATTATGTTCTCTTAAAAGGCCAGTCCCAATTTGAGCAAGCCTAGGGTGACAGTGGAAAGGAAAAACTCAATAAAAGAATAAAATGTGGGAGGACCAAGTCTCAAAAAGGGCCCCATCCTCCTTAGGTGGCCTAGATGTTAACTGAAATAGTTATTTTTCTGTTACTAGTAGAATTAATAGTAACAGTTAAAATAAACAGTTAATATAAAGTAAAAGATCTGCATATAAGCTTCATGATTTCTTTCATAGCTTCCGAATTTCATACTTTTTCGTTTAAACAATTATTTATTGCTTCCAGATTTCTTTTGTTGTTTTGGGATGGTTCATTTTTGCTGTAATTCTTCTGCTTCTGGGCCATTTTTTCTTTGGTTCTATAATTCTGATATTCTTCCATTCTAATTATTTATTGCCTGTGGAATTTTTGTTGCTTCTAGAATTCTTTCTCTGCTTCTGGGGTTACGTATTTTCAATTTCATTCTTGATTCTGAATTTCTTTATGCACCCAAAGTACTCAGCAGGAAATATTATTATCCTGAAACAGAGCCAAAAACATATGTATTGTAAACAGGAATAAAATTTGTTTCAATTTGATCATTTATGATGTATTTGAACAGAACGTGAATGTTGACTAAGCTGTGCTGCATATGTTCATATAGACAATTACAGCAAGCTCTTAAGTAACGTATAATAAATAACTATATGCTTATATGTACTGGGTAATAAATTCATTTATGCTCATATACACTGTAATGGTTTTAGTGTTATAGAAATGTTGGTTTTTCATTAGATATTGTAACTAACTGTTTAGTAACATACAATAAAGCATTTATTGGCATATTATTGATTAAATTGAATTGAATGTATAATATAATCGGTCATGTCTAAAATTGCTGGCACCCCTGAAATTTTTCTAGAAAATGTAGTATTTATCCCAGAAATGCATTGCAATTACACGTTTTGTTATACATGTGTTTAATTCTTTTGTGTGTAGTGGAACAACATATAAGAAACAGCAAAAAGCCAAAAATTATATAAATGCAAAATTCCAAAAATAGGCCAGAGAAAATTGTTGGCACCTTTTCAGAATTGAACAGAAATGAGGACCTGAGAACCAAACTTGTGGACAAATATCAACAATTCTAAGTTTACAAGTCCATCTCTAGAGCAGGTTCAAGGTGTATCAGGGTCAGCGCAAACTATCCGTCGACATTTGAATAAAATGAAACGCAATGGCAAGAGACAAAGGAGGATGCAGAGATATAAAAAGCTAGACTGCAGTTTGATAAAATGTATGTTAGTAAGCCAAAATCCTTCTGGCAAATTGTCTTGTGGACAGATGAGACCAAGACAGAGCTTTTTGGTAAAGCATATCAATCAACTGTTTATCAAAAACAGGGTGAGGCCTACAAAGAAAGAACACAGTACCTACAGTCAAATATGGGGGTGTTTCAAATATGTTTTGGGGCTGTTTTGTTGCCTTTGGCACTTGGTGTCTTGACTGTGTTCAAGGCATCATGAAATATGAAGATTACCAAAGGATTTCGGGTCACAATGTAGTACCCAGTGTCAGAAAGCTGGGTTTGCGGAATAGGTCATGGATCTTCCAGCAGGACAATGACCCCAAATATACCTCAAAAAGCACCCAGGAATGGATGGAAACAAAGTACTGGAGAGTTCTGAAGTGGCCAGCATTGAGCCTGAATGTACCACACGAATACCATTAAACACCTGTGGAGATATCTTAAAATTGCTTCTGGGAGAAGTCACAGGAGTTTTGCATGAAGCTATATCATGTTTGGCTTTATTCTGTGAAAACAATTTTGGCCATGATTGTATATATACTGTTACCAATACACAAAATTGACAACATGTACTTACTCAAGGACAAGTAATTACTTACTTTGGAAAAGGTTGTAAACATTTATTTGTAGGCAACAATATCAGCTTTTTTCATAGGAAATTGTATACAGAAATTATACTCCTCAGGAAACGTATACAGACTAATGCACAATATTAAAAGGTTAATCATCTGTTCTCTTCTATTTCACAGACTTCTCCTTTCACTTCTTTTATGGCAATGGTTCTCAGTGTTCCCTAGTTCATTCATTATCTTCCACTTAATCAACACGGGGACGCAAGCCAGCCGGTACCCACCCGGCAACTCTAGACGGGGCGCCACATCTGAAAAAATGAAGAAAAGGTGAGCACAACCATGTCCTATGTCATTCCAACAGTGAACCATCCTGAGACCACTCATGTTTGGGGTTGCTTCTCTTCCAGGCAAGTGGGTTTGCTCTAAATTTTGCCTGAGAATAAAGGAATGATATCAAACATCCTCCAAGAGCAATTTGTCTATGAACAATGATTTTCCAGCATAATGGAGCACCATGTCACAAGGCAAAAGTAATAACCAAGTGGCGCGGTGAACACAACATTGTGGTCAACCCTTAAAAAGAGATAAACAAAAACCCAGAAACTGTGAACAACTCCAAGAATGGGTTACCATCATTTCTTTTTTCCAGAAGCTGGTATCTAGCTTGCCAAGGCGAATTGCAGAAGAAGGGGCTCTGTAAATGTTAAGTGTATGTAGGTCTTTGTTTAAACTAAATGTATTTTCAATAAAATGTCGAAAACCATATGAATTGTTTCGAGTTGTACTTTATTATAACATATAAAATAGGCAGGACACTTTGTGAACACCAAAATTTGTGCCATTCTAAAAGCTTTTGGCCATGACTGAGAATATTTATATAAAATGTAGATCATATTTGGTCTCACATAAAACACATACTTGGGAAACTTTTTGCAACTGCTCATCAACAGTTTAAAGCCATTGCCAATTCGTGGAACAATACCAATCTACTATGGAACGATAGATGCATTTCATTTTGCCCACCACTGTACAAACTAAACAGTACAGTACTTGCCATGAAAACAGCCCAGAGCCGAATGTCGTTACAAACAGACCTAACTAACAAACTAACTGACTGCGTATCAAGAGTTCTAATCTTTTTTAAAAAAAACTAGACATTGTAGTTATGTTGCATTAGGTTTTAGGTTGGGTAAATAACTACGTTACTAGGCGATAGCATATACAACCATAAATACGCAATACCGGATGCGGAACTGAATGACTCGCATAAACAAGAAAACGGCAGTGTAGAGATGGTGTACGTGTCCAACGGTGAGTGGTGTACTAATACCGTATAACAACCAAATTAACGTAATCGTTTGAAACATAATGCAGAATCAGTGACAATAAAGGCGCTTTTAACGCTTTCTTGTTACTGTATTTAGTGTACTCTTGTTTTATTTACCAGTTATGCTAGCATCACATTAGAATGTAAGCTTATTAGCCATGCTAATATACGTAGCTTAGCTTCTGTCATTATCATCCTCTCACTCCTGTCGCTAGTGTTTATTTTGTGTTATATTTTAGCTTTTAATCTCATTGGGATGACCAGGGATCACAGACTGTGACAATGAGTAGATGTTTGGTTGCATGGATTGGAGGCATGTTCAGATCATTGTAGTAGCCAATGAGCCAATGAGTCCAGTCTCGGCGTGCATCATAGTTAATATTGAAGAGATTATATCATATGTGTACATCCTACAAACCGCAGTTAACAGTTAAAATTGTTGTTATTTTGAAAGTCATCGTGAGTACAGGAGTAAAACTGAGACGGCTGCGTGCCATAACATTAAAACCGCCTGCTCGGAGATTGAGTCAAGACACTGGCAGCAGATCATTGTAGTCCTGTAACACTTGTCCAGAACATCACACAGATACTAGGTTGATTTGGGAAGGACATCAACACACTGTTTTTGCTGTGTAGCAGGGACGTGTTTTGATACCGAACAGGGTCCACAGTCATTAGAGAATATGTTATGGGTAGGGTGACCATATTTTGGTTTGCAAAAAGTAGGATGTGAGAGTGAAATCACGACAACGGTTATGAATTTTTATGCAACTGCATTGCATTTTAACTTTAATTTGATGTATTAACATTATTTACAAGACTAAATTGCTATTAGTATTAGTGCTATTACATCATTAATTATGGCTTCAGTCTTAGTCCGGGCACTTAAAAACTTTCGTGCCGTGTCAGAGCCGGGAAAATCTTTTTTTCAACAAACCAGGCGTGCAGTCCATTGATCTGTAGCTATTGTGATGCTTTACTGTATGAAATGCTAAAGCTCCTTCTGTGGCAGATACTGTATAATCTGTTTTACTGACCAAACAGTCAGTCAGTTTACCGGAGGCGCTTTCGCCTTTGCCCACAGTAATGTGTTTGGCAGAAGCTAGCTAGAATTCTAGATCGCCAGCACCTTTGTTGGACAGCAGCTTTGCAGATCATACATTCTGCCTCGCACCAGGACGTAAATAAGGACATTTTGTCTTGAGCTCCTCCGTAAACTTGCATTTGCGTTTCGGCATGTTTGAGATCTAACGCCACGCTTCCCTGTGAAGTAAACTGTTACTTTTTGTTCTGCGCCTGCATATTGACATAGAGTGTGACCAATGACTGGCTGGCGTGCAAAGAAGGTGGGACTACACGCCAGCACCAGTAGAACATGTAAACATGTATTCTGAGATGTAAACATGCACACAACAAGGCACTCTAATGGGAAAATTTAAAGCCCGGACATTTCTGGGTATTTTTGAAATTCCGCCCGAACATTTTTTTGGGTCCCAAAATAAGGACATGTCTGGGAAAAGTGGGACGTCTGGTAACCCTAGTTATGGGTGTACAGGCCACAGTTGGGCCCTTAAGCAAGGCTCTTAACTCACCACTGCTTAAATTGTAATGACTGCCTAGATTGTAGTGTCTGCTAAATGTCGTGAATGTAATCACAGAAAACGAATCATTGGCTTTGATTCAGAATTAGCCACATATATCTTGACCTATCCATTTTTTAAAATTTAAAACTGCTAGACATTTAATTGGCTTGGTTTTATGGAATATTTCTTCCATTATACAGTTATTGCTTTATTAACACTATACTTGAAATCATCATCAATGCAAAGTGACCACTATCTGATGTATATGCTTGACTTGCTTGTGTCTTCACTGCATTTTCTCTCCTTTAATATTTATATAGCTTCTGTTCTACTTAAACTAGTATTCAGAACATATTAATTAGATATCGTTATCCTTTAACTCATGGTGTTTCAGATCCAATACACACTGCTTAGCTGCAGAAGCCCATTCAACCGAGCTACATACTTTACATACATTACATTAAATATGACAAGATGGAAAAAGTTAATGCTGTAAATGTTATTATGCCAATTATATACAGATGTGTATATCCA
>JAUZST010002783.1:0-17717 GCA_034779995.1 Parotocinclus haroldoi
ATATGTGTGACCTCAGTTAAAACTCAAGGAACTCAGTCTGACTGATGGTAGCATCAAATGAAACTGCCTTCTAGTCATTATTAACTGCTCCTTTTCATATCTGCTTTTAAATGTATCCAAAATTATCTTTAGACTTCAGATGTCTGTCACAGTTGCTTCCTTTCTTTTTCCAGCTTCAAGCAAAACCCTCACCTTCTACAACAAGGACACTAGAGGAGATCTCCAGAAAGTGACTTTCAGTAATGAACAAGTCAGGAAAATCTTTCATGGAAGCTTTCACAAGGTATGAGCTATGGAGCATAGTATATCATAGTAGTGATTTGGTAACATTATTTTACACAATTAAAAAAGAAAGGAAATGGTGTTCTCACATGCCATAAACACCTGCCAAGCACATTTCCACTCCAGTAAATTAAGAAATTTCATTTTGGAAAACAGGGATGGGAACGTTTTGTTCCTCTGTAAGATAAAGAGCAAAAGGCAAAAACCTGCGTGTCCATCAGCTTAACATATGCATTGTGGTTCAAATGAATCTTAAAAAGAAAATACTCCCAGATCACAGAACCACCTCTATCCTGAACCACACCTTGCACTCAGTTCTTAAAGGTTTACTTAAAGGTGACATTTATCTAACCAGATTTCAAAATTCAAGTCATGGCAAAAAAAATAGCCCACTATAACTTGGCAACTTTGGGAGCAGAAATGAGCAAAGCCCTCTTTCATGCCACTCTGCACCATATGTTAATGGTATGTAGTTCATTTGTAGCTTCATGCAGAATGTTCTTCTGCATGAAGATTGGTTGTCACCTGCGTCAACTACTAAAAGCAGTACTTGCCTGGAAGCGATATATATATCCTGTTGAGGCTGATCTGTAGTGTTATTCAGACTGTCACAACTAAGTCTAGTAAACTTTATAGTTTGTACATTTACGATGTTAATATGTGCGCTTATGTTTGTTGAGTCCCATGTGGCTCACATTGAGTCAGTCTAATGTGGACAAGTTCTGGGCTTCTTGTACTTTATACAAACCTGCAAAAGCCTTTTATGTTCATTGGTTGGTGAATAGAACATTTATTACAGACAGTCATTTCTTTTTGGATGCCCTGTATAAATCACATACAGGATATGTCAAAGAGAGACTATTTTACCCTGTATTTTCCCTCGCATCAGTCGAGATTTGTGAAGGAAAAGTGTGTATGGTTAAATGAAGATTTTGATTTGATGATTTTATTTTTGTATTTCGGTCTGTAAAGCAGGATGCTATTTAGCTAGAGCCAAACCAGTGCAGGGTTGACATTTTGCACAGGACCATAACAGTTCTGTGGTCCAGAATTTTTCCCATTACCACCGATCTGAAACAGTGCTGACCTGGACTCTGTCACTGTTGGTTTTATATTGTTGACTGAACCGTGGCATTGCAGTTAGTGGCTCATCTGTTCTGTGTTTCACAGGCTAGAATTGCAACTGATGCATTATGATTTGCAGTGAGACTTCCAGTTTTCCATTAGTGCCTCCTGTATTCATGTCCCTTTCAAAGAGGATGGTGAAAGAGAGCCATCAAAGCAGACTTTAAAGCTCTGTCTGATTAACCATGCCTAACATCACACAGAAAGCAGCATTTGCTTTACGCTTTCAGCTTATAGTATATAGCTTTAGTTCAATTTGAATCCTTTAAACTAAATTACCACTGAGCTTTATGATTCGCGGAATGGCTTACACAAGCAAAGTGAGACCAAATATGGTCCTGATGATCAGATAAAAGCAACTCCCAAAAGGTGATGCAAGTGCTATCTTAGTTCATGCAATTAGGTGTAAGAAGCTTTCATATGTATATTAATGTATAAATCAAGATAATTGTTCAACAGAATTTAATGTTTACAAAGGATTGCTCTGTTTGACTCCTTTTTATCCTTTTAAATGTTTCTTTTGTAAAATAATATATACTGCTTACAAAAATAAGGGGATACGTCAAAATGAAGTCTCCCATTATAAAATACCCCCTAATTTTTGTGAGCAGTGTATATCTTACTGTAAGTGGCTGTATGCCAGGACATTTAAATGAATGATGTCAGCATCTGACCCAGACTCCAGATCCTCCCATGGTATACAGTAAAATAGTAGCTTTGCTTGCCAGAGATGTTGACCATAATGTGACATGTTCTGCCAATTCTGATGTCCTAAGTTTGTGGGTTGGTGTTTGATGCAGAGTAAAAAATTAATTTGGGCTGTTCTTGCCAGACTATTTAAACGCAAAACTAAATTCAATGGTAAAACAAAGTGGGAGAACAAGAGAATGTTTGATGGCTACAGCTGAGGAATGAAATGGTACCAAGATGTGATTCTGCTGTGCTCAACACTAAAAGTCTAAAGATTACACTTTGGGAACAGAATGGAAAAAGCATGTGGAAAGTTGGACAGCATGAGGTCTCATGTATAGTATACACAACAGGAAAATAATGCAGCTGACCCTTTTAAGATTCAATTCACGCTGATGGCAACGTTTCATTTTTGTATTTGCCACCAGTGCAGTGTTACATCTGGGAATCATAACAGCATATTATTAACATAATTTGAAACTTGGGTGACACCGTGTTCTAATTTCCCAGTTACCACAGCAGGCCAGGTTTGGCCTCACATGCAGACATAATTGGTTCTATGGCCGAGAGAGGGGAGACCAGATAGTTGATCAGCCCTTAGCATTGAAAGATCGACCCTTTCCCAGCCCTACCATGAGCTGGCAGCACACTTATAACTGCCCATTTTGCCCCCACAACCCTTAGCAGGTTAAATGAAAGAAAACTACATCATTATAAATGACCTGAATTGGAATTGCTTTTTAACCGTTGAAACATTACTAATAACAGATTGCCAGGGAACATCTTTCCATCATTGTCCATACTGGAAGGTCAATGTTGCTAAGCTTTGTGGGATCAGATATGCCATTTGCATTTAGTCATTTAATAAGATGTCAGAAATTTAACTTGCACAAGAATTTGTCCTTTTGCTGGAATGATAAAATAAATGTATATTCATTAATCCTGCTTCTCTCTTGTTTTGTAGCTCCACATCACTATTTCACCCAAGAATGTCAAACTGAACATTGATTGTCAAGAGGTGGCCGAGAAAGAGATCAAAGAAGCCAGGAACATCTCTAGAGATGGCTACGAAGTCCTTGGTAGAATGTCTGGTGGTGCCAGTAGGCAATCAGCTACAGTAAGTGCAGCATACAAAAGCAATACAACAGGCACTGAAGTATGATATAACCACTTGTAGGTGTTTCTATTGATGTGTTGCAATCTTCTTTTATAATAAAGATTACTGCTATATAAACATAATGTAAGATAATCAGAACTCTGTCCATTCCATTTAATAGGCAAGATCTTATAAATAGAGCATATTGTGTTACAGTTGGCTGGACTGCTCCATTCTCATTTGTGTGTTTTTCCAACTCGCTGTGGATGATGTGCATGTGGGCATGTTTCTTTGCTGTTAAATGCTGTGGCTCAATAGAGACCATCTGTAACATCCCTTCCTGTTTCCTTTTGTTCTCTCATAGTTCCAGCTCCAGATGTTCGATATTGTCTGCAGCATGGGCTGGACGAGCCGAGACAAATGCTGTGACCTGCCATCTACAGTAAGAATATTTCGTGCCATTGATAAGCAGGGTTCCTCCTTCCTCTGCTTTACATGCATGTGTCTCGTTGTTATTGTAACTTTCAGCACATTTTAAGTAGTAAAATTGAAACTAAATCGCTTTGCACTGTGGAAAATGTAAATGTTATGTTTTCATAACATGCATACAGTAAACTACTACACTTCTTTGATCACATTTGTTATCTGTTATGTTGGGTCAAGAGGTGAAGCAATAAATAAATCATTGAATAAATCATTTAATACATTAAATGAAATGTTATTCAGTATTGTTGCTTCAGTTACTATGTCAGCTACAGTTTATGGGGAATTTCCGCTGGACTTTTCTCTGTTCCATACATTTGTTTTCAGTGCAAACTGCTTTAAGACTAGAAAACTAGAAAACAAAGATTGCTGTAGCCTAAAGCATAGGTTTAGGGGATTTAATTTCCATACTTTCCTATTTTTATTATTATTTGCAATCCTGGTATTCAGGATTCTTTGTACTCCTGGTGCCTCAGGAATTTTGTTACCCTGCTTTTTATGGAATAGAGTGCTCATAGGGCTTTAATTTTTAGTCCCACTTTAGGTACTTTGTGAAGTACACATAAAGAGCACAGTTTGATATCCTGTATGTTTTTTATCTTTTCTCTTCCTTGCAGAGAGATGAAGCCAAATGTCCAGCTCTTCCCCACTCCTGCACTTGTGCTCAGGATAGCATAGGCCCTCCAGGACCTGCCGGCC
Source organism: Parotocinclus haroldoi (assembly GCA_034779995.1). Taxonomy (NCBI): domain Eukaryota; kingdom Metazoa; phylum Chordata; class Actinopteri; order Siluriformes; family Loricariidae; genus Parotocinclus; species Parotocinclus haroldoi. The sequence continues at coordinate 4,376 of JAUZST010002783.1, forward strand.
CTTCGGTAAAACCATTGGATTCTTGTTGGCCCCACCAGTTTCTTAAGACATTGTGCTAGCACCAGCAAATCTTGCCGCTGATGATGGAGACAGAGGGGTGTAGTGTTTCAAGTTTGGCCATTTTGTATTTTTTCTGCTCTTTGCATTATGTCTAGTGGCATAAAAAGAGGACGCCTCTATATGTAAGCTTACTATTTTGCTTGGACACCAGTCAAGGTGCTCGTGATATTCATGAGCATATATATCACAGCATGGGCTAGCTGTTGGCATCTTCCAGGAGTGGTTAAAAGAGCCAAACCTGCAGAAAATGTGCAGCAACGTCTTTGAATATGAGAGTTGGGAAACATTTTAATCCCTGAAAAGCCTTTTGGTTTTTTTTGTTTTAGTGCTGGAATCTTCTGGTTTTCAGTCTTTGATCGTGGCGTGTTTTATTTTTCCAGGGAAGTCCTGGATCAAAAGGCTCACGTGGTGAACGAGGAGATTCTGGTCCCGCGGTAAATACTTTCTGTTTTGTGTTTGGCTTCGACTGAATCAAGTACTAATTGACTTACCATTCCCAGTTCTTAACCGTCTAACTTAGCTATGTATATTTCTTTCCTGCCTTATCTCAACCTGTGACCTTCAGAATATGACTATGGTGTTAAAATGACTATATGACTATAATGCAACTATATCTTATTTTTTTCATATAGGGTCCAATGGGCCAACGTGGAGAGCAGGGCCCCCCAGGCACAATGGGACCACCAGGTCCACAAGGTCCTAATGGATTATCTATTCCTGGTGAACCTGTAAGTTATGCACATTCTGCAGTTGCTTTGCTCTACACTGTCTTTGTTCATAATCAAAGCTACATTTGTAACACAATAGTGAGGTAGATCACATCTGACATCTAACGCATGTCAGAGCAGAATAACCTTATAATGCAAACAATGCTAGCTACATACAGTATATGTATGTACATTATACTCACCAAGCACATTATCGAGAGCATCTGGTCAACTATACTGCTCACAAAAATAATATTATTTCAAAATAATTATCTTATCTGCCAATCATGTGGCAGCAGTGTAATTCATAAAAATCACACGCCAGCAGTTTCAGGTTATGTCCAGATCAGCCACCAGAATGGGGGAAAATGTGATCTCAGTGATTTTGACTATTGCATAATTTAGGGAATCATATGGATACAGGGTGAGAATTTCTGTAACTCCTGATGTCTAGGGATCTGGATGCTTTCTGCTCACAAAAAGCTCTAAAAGTTTGTGTGTGTAAAAAACTTCCAGTGAGTGGCAGTTCACAGATGGAAATGCCTTGCTGATGAGAGGTCAGTGGAGTATGGTCAGGCTGGATGGAACTGACAGACAAGCTCCAGCAGCAGAGATAGCCACTCTGTATGTTTGTGGTGAGCTGTAAAGTGTCTCAGAATGCACAAAACATGAAATTTTACTGCGTATGAGTCCTAGCCCCCGAAAAGTTACAAGGAATTTTACTTTCATCAAAAAGAGCTAAGATGTTTATTGATTTTCCTGACTTTTTGAGTACCTTCTCCACTGGACGCCACTTAAATGTAGCTTCCACTAGGTTTTGTCAGACATTTTATCGTGGACTTTTGAAATGTAGGACACTAGATAAAAGATGTAAACAACATAATTACAAACTGCATATAGTGCACTACATAGGATGTAGAAAGTCTACTTTATATTTTGGTAACATGGAGGTTCAAAAATTCAGCTTATCCAGAGCAGAGACTGATTACACTGATTACTGATACAGTTACAATCCTACAATCCAAGCAGTTGTGGGTTAAGCGTCTTGCTCAAGGGCCCAACTGTGGCAGCTTGGCAAAGGTGCAATTTGAACCCTGGATTTTCTGGTCCAGAGCCCAGTACCTTAACAGCTAGGCTACCACAGTCCATAAACCACAGTCCTTTAAAAAAGCTTGTGCCCAGTGTGCATTTTCCTTTACCCCTGATTGTAAGATAATTAAATATATTCTTAATGCTTAAAGTTTTTTGTGTATTTTTCAGGGACGACCTGGACCAAAGGGAGATACTGGTGACCCAGGAATGCCTGGTCAGAGAGTAAGTTGTCCTATTGTTTTATTATATACCTTATATAGGGAACAAAAACAGGAGGCACATTACATGGTCATTTAAACATGGCTGGTTTTAATGCAATTAATTTCTGATCTGATATTTTAATGTCCAAGGTCAAGTTTCCTAAAAGCTTTGAAGCACACAGAGTTTCTATATAAACATGATAAATGTGAATAAGTTGTATACCAGTTAAGGATATTAACTTTAAGATGTTTTTGCGACATTTGTTTATTATACCCAAAACACTGGATTTCATATATACTGTACTTGTACCACTGAAATTATTAACAAGTAATTATTTACAGAACTGTCTAGGGACTTGACAGTTGAACCACATTATATCATTTTTTGTTTCTATTGAAATAAAAAGAAAAATATATCATAACTTCGTATTATACATTGGAAATTGTATTGAAATGCATTTAGTTAGGACTAAACTCAGTATTAATCAATTTAATAATCAACAGTTGATTAAATTATTATGAATTAATCAGCATATACTGTACTGTGCAAAAGTCATCATTAGATTGGATAAACCATTGTAACAAAGTTTCAAGATGGCAGTCATGTTCTGGATATAGTCTAAAACATAGCCCCCCCTTGTATTTAGTACTAAAAAAAACAAGAAAAAACACCTTCATCAAGCTACAGTGGCAAGTATATAGTGATCTTCCCTGACATTTGAGCAGTAGCAGCATCTGGCAGCTTCATCTGGATTCCAAGTTTGACCCCTCTAGAGTCTAAAGAAGAGTGATCGGGAATTGTCTTTTTGTAAGGGTAGAAATTAATATTTTTTTGGTTGGCATATGTGTGCATATATCTTGTATTTTTGGTTTGTATTTTAATAAAGAGACTAATAATAATAATAATACCATTAATTAAAACAACAAACCTAATGGTGGCCTAAGACTTTTGCACAATACTGTAAGTCTGTACTTTTGCCAGCATTGTGCATAGCTTGATGTGATACAGCACAGATGTAGAAACATCATCATTGTGAATGATTGGTTGTGGTTTGCACAGGGTCATTCACAGCATGGAACCTAGCTATTACCATAGGGCTTTTCCGTAAATGTTGACCACATGAATACAATAAAAACAGCCCTCCTCAATAGAAAATACTGTTTTATTTTGAAATATTTAAACCATCATTTTTTTGTGTAAGTTACACAATGTTAACTATTGTTTTCCAGGGCCTTGTTGGTCCTCCTGGTCCTATCGGCCCTGTTGGCCCATCTGGAGGAAGGGTAAGACAAACGTTTCAGTGCACATGAGACACATTTGTTGCTCAGAAACATCTCAGTGCCTCATTTAGACATGCTTTTCCATCCTAGGGCATTCTATGACTGCTCTCACTGAAATGTTATGCTGGGATCCTCTCTGAGACATGTTTAAATTAGATTATATTATTTCTTCCCAGAGATGTAACATTCTAGATGTACAGTTTCTGATGGTCTATGTAATCTGTACAGGGACAACCAGGACCAGAAGGCCCATCTGGACCTAGAGGCCCACCAGGACCAATGGTATGTATTGAGAAAGCCTGTTTTAATTTATTAAGTAGTATCCTTTATCATTTGCCCTGAAAAATAAATAAACATGAATAGATGTTGCCTGTACAAATGAGGATTGTATTAGAACCAATACTGGGATGGTTACTTTTCAAATCTATTCTGCCACAGGCTACAGAACACATGCCCTTAAGTGTTATTTTGATTAATTTAACATTGAATTTACATTATTAACATTATTATTAGTGCATGTAACTACGTTAATTAATGTGACATTCACACAATCCTGGTATCTAAAGTAGACAACTCAGGAGTCACATTTTGAAAATACAAGAACACTTGCTGTAGGCTAGAACTTGTAGACTTGCTTGCAGACTTAATAAAAAATAACGCCTTTAATTATAAATTGATTTTACAAATGTAAGAATGTTTTCTGATTACCTCTAACTGGAGCTAAAGGCAGTTTCTCATATATTATAATTGGAATACGTAACACCTTTACATGTGTACCGATACCTTACAACACTAGGGACTTATTTATTTACTGTTTATATACTTACATACGTATTTATCTATGCAGGGAAGCCCAGGAGCTCCTGGGATGCCAGGAAACTCTGGAAAACCTGGAAATGCTGGAGAGCCAGGGTTACCAGTATGTATAGATTCTGGAAGAATGTTTAACCTTTCACAATTGGCATAGTCTGTCTCTAACCACAAGCATAGCTAGTCATTAAGCAAATAATAAGATTGCACACTGCATTTACTATGTGAATGTTCACCGTATCAATTACAGGGACCTTCTGGCATAAAAGGAGAAAAGGGTGAGAGGGTATGTGCTGCTTTAATTGACGGTAACAGAAAGCATATGCTCAAAGGTATCTGGCATTTCTATTTAATCATGCCATGTGTTTGTTCTCTAGGGAGACACTGCTTCCCAAAATATGATGCGATCGATTGCTAGACAGGTCTGTGAGCAGCTAGTGAACAGTGAGTTATGAATCTGTTAATTCATTTTAAAAATGTATTGTTTTAGACATACTTCTTTTTTCGTTTTGATACAATGAATATCTGAAAGTGTGGGGCTACATAAATGTCATTTATGGGTATTAATTAGGATTTTGTCCCGTATTTGCTGCTATAATTTTCTTTAACTTTTGGAAATGGTTTTCCACTAGATCTTGGTACGTGACTGTGAGGTTGGGCACAGATGTTGGGACAGTTATTCGTAGCTCATCATTGGCATTCCAATTTATATGTGAAAAGCAAGCTATGTTTACCTTGTTGGAAAGTCACTTCTTTATGGGACTATATTGTGGAGGAAGGGCAGAAAGCTGATGAAACGTCTTGTTGGGGAGGTGAAAGTGTCATACTGTGTATCAGTGTGGTGTTCAAAATAACCCATTTTAATGCCTCTCTATTAAGACTCCATTAATGTATAATGTATAAATTGAAGAACCTGTTAGCAGTGTGGATGATTTTCAAAAAAGCACTCATCATATTTCGTGTCTACATACTTCTGATCATACATTGTTCTAATGGCAAAGCTCAGATTATTGTCTCATATGCTATCGAGCTGATGTAGAAATTAAATAGTAATGAAACAGTAACACAGATGAGTGTCTGCAAATAAGTAGTTTAAAATGGCACAAGCGTGATAAAGGCGAGGTTTATGATCATTAATGTCCATATTATCTTCCATAATTTAAGTCATATCAGCAAACCAACTATAGTCATGACATAAAATATATGCATTGGCTTTAAAATGTCATGATGTGATGTGTCAAATCTGCAATCTTTAATAACAGTTTCGGGTTATTCTGTCTTATTTAACCTGCAGTCTTATGTGTTAGCATATTTATTGTTTAGGTATATTTTATTTTAATATAAAACATTTAATTTGCTTTTAGGACAAATGAGCAGAATTGACATGATGATGAATCAGATACCCAGCGGCTACCGCAGCAACAATCCTGGTCCCGCTGGGCCTCCAGGGCCTCCTGGGAACCAGGGACCTCGTGGAGAACCTGGCCAGGCAGGACGCAATGGTTTCCCTGGAAATCCTGGTTTACCTGGGCCTCAAGGAGAAATAGGTTAGTTTTCTGGAAGCACAGCATGATTTACCCTTCTGTGTAAAGTGCTGATGATGGGTGGTGTTTTTCTTTGCTGGTATGGTTTATGGAACAGATACATTAGAGAATAGCTTTGAGAGCTGTTTGAGTTCCATGTGAAGTTATGCAACCTAGTTATGTAATGTATCATTGCCAAGCTGTGTATAAGTAAATGTACTTTTAGAGTGGACAGAGAGTAGACATGGGCACTTAGCATTTATATGTTTACAATCCAGTAAATTGATAAAAGCATGTGGAGTGAAGACTAAATGGAAGATGTAAGAGATCTTAAGCCATGTAATATCAGATAATCGTGTCTAATATTGACATTTGCATTGTGGTGGTTGATTGAAAATAGAATTATATTTTCAGTTGCTTTCACCAGTCATTCTCAATTTGAAAACTGGCACTTGCTTCTCTTTGCCATATTATATCCCAAATTTAGTTATAAAATGTTTCGGGTTGTCACTATTACATGATTGCATGTACAGTTTTGGCTGAAACAGTTATCATGACAATTGTTTAGATATGGCAATTGACTTCATGCGTTTGAACACACTTCAGTTTTTGTTGATTCACTTTTGGACCTCATCCGTCATTGCAGGGCTACCAGGAGAGAAAGGTGAAAGAGGAGAACCAGGCGTTGGCACTCGAGGACAGAGAGGATTACCTGGACCACCTGGTATGTATTTGGAAGACAAAATTTGCAATGTTTTAAGCAGAACATGCTTTAACCAATGAGGAATGAATGAGGAATATTCAGCACTGCTTTGATGTTGTTTTTGAAATGTTACCATCCCTAAACACTAGGTTTTAAATATACAGCTAGTTTTGCAAGTACACATGGGACTGACAGGCTTACCAGAACTGTTTAGCACTTCCAGATCTCATAACTACAATGCACATGTATTTCTGGAGGACATTTAAGTGATAAATGTTACTGGAACTAGTTCTCAAGTTGCTCATTCATCCTCATGAGAACCATTCCCCCATCCTGGTGGCTGCCAGTATACACTGCACTTCTGTCATGAATCTTACTTTGAGAATTAAGGCAGTCCTGTTGGTACAGTGGAGTCTGGCTACAGAGGGTCAATGCTGTTTGTGAAGGAATGAGATGTTCCTAGACGGCTTTTATAGACTTCAGTTTGGGAGCAATACTTCATTTTTTCCCTGTACATTTAAAGTGTTCCCAGTAAAACATTACATATTTTCTTTTTGATATGTATGCCAGCTTCACCTGGGAGAGGTCCACACAGACGTTTGCTTGAGTCAAGCAAACTGTTAATCAGTAGTGGGGGACCAAGACATACATGTAGTGCTTGACATACACATTGTAAACTACAGTCTTTAAGAACAAGGTAGTGTTTGCATTTGGTTGGTTCCATGCACCAGGTTTCATTCATTATTAGGGGGTGTTTCATTCCCACTGACGCTAATCATATCAAAAACATATGGTAAAGATTTGAACAGCAATTCTTAATAAGGTGTAATTTACAAAGAAACGCTGAGTTTATTGTGATTCACTTTTTTGTGCATTCCTACTTTTGCCAAATTTCACATGTTAAAAATTAAAGCTCAGCTCCATAGTAACAATAAACATAACATAAAATCTGGAGACCAAAAGAGCAGCTGGCCTCTGAAGCAAGAGACCAATGTGGGCAGTGGGTTTAATAACTATTTAGTATGATAGTCAGAGACCTCCAATTGATATCCGAAAAAATCTGGGATTCCCTTACACGCAAGTTACAACCTCATCTGTGAATGCAGTGAAAATGAAGGTTATACATTTCCAAAGAGTGTGGAATCGGGCTGTTAGAGAAAAAAATCTCTCTGGGGACCTCACATCCTGACTAAGAACAGGGGCTGAAATCATTTGGAACATGGTTTGTGCTGTCTAGACAGAAACAGGAAAGGGGGGACTCCTCTGAGATTCCCCCAACCCCACTTGCTTCTAATTGAGCGGTCCAAATGTTTAAATTACAGTGTAGAAACCAGTTTTTCTTTTCCACTTCCCATTGAGCTATAAGAGTGATGTCAGTGGATCTCTAATGGTTTTGTGCCTCTGTCTTTTGCTTTCTTTCAGGTCCACAAGGCTTATCCCAAACCGGTCCTCCTGGTTCTCCAGGCTCAGATGGACAACGTGGACCACCAGGACGTCCAGGTACTCCAGGTATCAGGGGACCACCTGGACCTTCAGGTTACTGCGATTCCTCTCAGTGTGTTGGAATACCATACAATGGACAAGGATATCCAGGTATGCATCCCATTTCCAGAGAGCAGCTCTAATAATTTATTAATTTGTTACATATCTTAAACAGAAGTGAACAGCATGCATGTTTTTTTTTTTCACAAATCAACACAATAAGCAATAAATTAACACTAACACCATCTTTAACATATTACAGGTATGGCATAGTATGCTTAATATGCTGTGTGTCCTTCTAAAACATTGGCATCCTGAAAAAACCTGGCTGAAAGATCAGCGCACTTGCTAATACGCTTTTAAGGATAAGCACCAGGGATTTGATTAATGAACATTTGCTCACCAACTCTAAAAGCAAATCAAACCAAAGAAAGGACTGGACTGCCACTAACACCAGCTCACCACTACTCTATCAGGCAGACCACTGTGGTTGCTACATATCTGTGGCCTGGTTGCGTCTTCAACTACAAAGCTGCAAACAGCAAGAGTGAGCTTATTTTTGCTGTAGTAGCATGAAAAACTACTAACCATGATGAGTATAACCATGTTTGACAGTGAATACAATGGATGAGGTGTTTGTAAATAAACCTTGTAAATGAATTTCACTTAAGCAGTCATCTAAAATGGGTTAGTATGTCATCAAGCTTGTGCCTCTTAACTTGCTTCTCGCTGACTGCTGACATAACCTTTATTACATTTTTTTAAATTCGTACAGCCTCTGCTCAGGTTAAAAGTGTAGCATGTGCACCATGTACATTGTTTTTGCAAAAAAACTTTGTTCACAAACAAGTCAGTTTTTGCTTATTTTTTATTTTGATGTATCTTATGCTATAATACCTCAATGTTCCATTGGATATATTAGCCAAAACTAGTTGTAGTCTTTCTATGATAACACCACATCTGTATTTGTTTTCATGATAAACTAATTGCTAAGAACAGCGATGATTGTAAATGATTTCCAAATTTCAGATGATGCATTTTAATTTCATTCCCACGGAGATCCTAAGAATACAATGCCTTTGTTCAATTGGCCAAATAATATTTCTAACCAGGTGGCTACCAACCTGGGCCTGATACCTACATAGTGCCAATTCCTGTGGAACCAGCAGAAGATACTGTGACAGAGATACAGTCCCCCGGTTTACGAAACCAGCGTGGAAAGCGATCCACAAAGGAAACAAAAAGGATAGGAGCTTAAGCCAAAAATAAAGCACCTTTACCAGTCTATTGTGTACCACACCTGTAGGGCATCACAAACACACGGGGATCAGGTTTTATACATATGCCAATATATATGTTTATATTGCCCAGTTGAAATACGGCTGATATTCAATCCTTGTTTCATTTTGCTAAGCCTCTCTCAAAGTGCTCTTTCACTGCCACCAATGTCCTATGCCTGTAATACAGCTGCCTTTAATGACAGGTACAATGTATAGACTCCCACCAAACTAAATTGTCACAGATAAATTGCAAATACTTGTTGTCTGCAGTGAACTGAGGAACATTGGTTGTAATTCCATTCTCATTTTGAAATCTTTTCAGGCCAGGCTTTTGTTTCATTATTCTGAATATTTAACTGTTTTATACAAACTCACAGCTCATTTTTAACAAATCTGGAATTGCATGACTGTGTTGTATATTTAGTAAGTACATTTTAAAACCAGAACATTTTTATATCAATGTCAAATGCTTTTGGAATTTGTTGCAAGACTATGTTTATAGAATTGCTCCTCCATATTGTAACTGCACATTGTGAATTCTCAGCCTTACTTTCTTATTTATTTCTCAACCAGAAGAGGCGTTTTTCAATAAAACTACTGAAAATGTTTGTACTGTGTCAGTGATCTGTTCTAGCTGCTTTAATGTTCTAGCTTGAGTAATGTTAAAAAGCAATAATAATTGTATTATTTGACCTAAGTTAATAAGGTGGGTCTTTTTGGAGTATTACCATAGCACTACTCCATTATTTCATGTAAATAAATTTTATTATAGAATTCAGGTTTAGCAGTTTGTTGTGGCTTGGGTAACTGAATCCACCTTTGTGAAGCTTTATCAAGACTTAGACTCCAAATGCGTGTTTTAGAGGCACAATGTCACTGAAAGAAATTTTAGTGGAACCAGGTGCATAAGGGAATCCCATCTCCTGCTTTGCGACATGAGGTACATCACTTTTGACACTTGAGGTATCCTGGTATAACATCATACAGATGAAGGAAAGATTATAATAAATAAATAGTAAACTTCTATTAGTCTTAATAATAAATAATCTCACTAAATCTAATTCAGAATTACATTGTTCATTGTTTTAATAACATAGTGTAGGTTCAGTTGGACAGTCACAGCAAATATCTGCTAGAAGTTCTTTGGTAGTACTAAGGGTTGGGGAAAAAATTCCATTTTTAGACATGATTCGGATGTTAACGATTCTGAATCGATTAACAAATGTGAATAATCGATAATCAAGCACACTTGCATCTGAAAATGTAAACCAGCTTCTGTTCTTCCACAAGAACTTAAATATTAGCACTCAATAACTGAGCTCATTTGCACTGTCCCTCGTTGGTATTATTTTATTGCGTCCTATGTTTTATGTTCAGTGCTGTTATTTATAAGAAGTAATTCAGCATATTGATTCTTCTTTCTGCAAATGCTAATTAGTTCTTTTTTTCTCTGCAAAGTTGAATTTGTGTTCATTTAATTTATTTTTTTGATCCTCAGGATTTTGATTCTATGCTCAGAAATTTTTACCTCATTTATTTATATAAAAGGGCAGATATTTATTTGATTATTTATTTATATGGTTTTTGGAATATGCTAAATTGCTTCCATTTGTTTTGATGAAAGATTGTTTTGATTAGAATGAAATTCAACCTGGATTTGTTTCAAGTAAGCACATGGTAAAGAAAAACAACAAATTTCCCGCGGAATCGTAATCGAATCGTGAGGTACGTAGAGATTCCCACCCCTAGGTAGCACAATTCACAGTAATAACACAGTAGAATTTTCCATTGCATGAAGAACTGCAGATGTCTATAGCAAACTCCTGATAACTGGTTATTCATTTTCTGTACCACCTGAATTCAGTTCAAAGTCTTGGGGAGAACAAATTGCAGGGCAGGTACTAACAGTGGATAGGCCACCAGGCCATCACAGTATTTAATGTTACAGAACTAATTTGCTCAGTTTTATTATATCTTCTTTTAGAAAGTCTGATGATCTGAAGTCAGTTTTGTAGATCAAACCCATATTTTGCAGTTAGGTCATATTATGATCTTACAGCTATGAAAACTGCTGTGATTACGAGCACGTGGCTTATGGCCAATAGCACAGCTGAAGACACTTCTCATATGCATTGAAGTAAAAGCATCTCAAATAAACTTTGAAGACAATTTGATTGAATTAAGTGACTGAGGAATTCAGGACAAATATTTGACATGCAGGATTAGATAGCTGTTCTGTAAAAGCAGTGTTATTTATTTAACCCAAGGTTCGATCACAGAATATAGCACACACAAACATTTGAACATTTGTTTTTCATCAGACATGGTCGTTCTTAGCCTAGCAGTATAATAAATATACCAGTGACTAAAATGGCTTTGTCTATGATCTGTTCAATATAAAAACCTTTCTGTTTATAGTCCTCGTTGAAATTCCATCAATACATGTGCTCTCATTCAGTGAAGTGATCATCAACATTTTACCAGCCTCTAAGGTTCAGATTAGAAAAGTAACTTCTTTCCAGACTGTCTCCTGTGAATGATTTGCAGGTCTTTGGCAAAAGCTATGCTATTTTACCATTTTCTCAGACATTACAGCAGCAATGTGGCCTCATGGGTTTCTACATTGCTACCATTGCTCATTTATTTTTGTATATTGTATATATATATATATATATATTTATTTACAGGCTGAATTGCATCTGCATTTTGAAACAAATCACAAATACCTGTTACAGAAATTGTGTAATCTGCATTTCAGCTTTTCAAGTTGATACTTATTACTAATATGGTCAATCAAAAGCTCAATAACATCTGTACTCAATTAAGCATGCGTTGCATGTTCAATCATAGTCCAACTGTGAAGTACAATGTTCAAGGATTTTTCATCAAAATGTAAATGCAAAATGCAATTCTGTAAATGCAAGACCTCTCTGATAAAAATTTGTTATAGCAAGCAGATTGGAATTGAACATTTTCTAACGTGACCAAATATGAGCACAGATAGGATAACAGTAGGAACAGGTTTCACATCTCCTTATTACCAAGCTGTCACACTGTATAAGGATGGATGCTAAATTAGAGAAATGCAAATGTAAATAAAAGTGTGTTTACATATCAAGCCGGTTACAATGCTCACTAATACTTAACTGACTTAAATCTACACTATTTTATCTTAGCATTTGTAGTACAGTTTCTTTTTTGCCCATTCAAATCCATTGTATGTTGAATTTATCTTACAATGTGGAGTAATACATATTGTATAGTGTAGTGTACATTAAAACATGCTTAAATTGCCTTCCACCACCTACACCACCTTAATTCCTCCCACTGTCCAAAGACTTGTGTGTTAGGATGATTGGTTATTCTAAATTGCCATTGATTAGGTCTCCAATATCAGATTAGGTCTCTATTGTTGCTATTGTTAATATTTCACAGGTAAATCTGAAAATATTCACATTTGTTTGTTTGCAGAGTGGTGCAAGTTTTTAGACGCATCTCTTACACTGGTAGATTTAATTAACAATTGTATTTAGCTCAACATGACTGTTGGTGAGACAAGTTCAGATTGGAAACTCTAGAAGCTCAGCCATCTTGGTAACTGGATTTCGGACTTCCTGACTGACAGACCACAGTCTGTCAAGTTAAACAACATCTTCTCCTCCTCCATAACCCTGAACACTGGTGTTCCACAAGGCTGTGTGCTGAGCCCTATCCTATATTCTCTGTTCACCCACGACTGTGTTCCTGTTTATCCTGTTTAAGTTCACAGATGACACCACAGTGTTAGGTCTGATCAGAGGCGACGATGAGCCAGTGTTTTGTTTTGCACATCCTACTGCATTATTTATTTCAGGTCGCTCAGGACTGTACATAATCCACATATTCCATATATTGCATATTATCACTCTCACACTCTTTCTATTTTGTACATGTCCATATTCATTTTGTATATTTGCACTGCTTATTACCTGCACTGCTCAGTTCTGTTTACATTCATTGTACTATATATTCAAGCTATTGCACATTGCATCATGTCTCTTCCTCTACCTCCAACACTTATTGCACCTTAAATAAAAATAAATGTAAATAATTACTGTATCTTGCACTTCTGGTTAGATGCTAACTGCATTTCATTGGCTATGTACCTGTACTCTGCACAATGACAATAAAGTTGAATCTAATCTAATCTAATCTAAAACTTCTA